>JAOTRH010059324.1:0-18734 GCA_034768845.1 Heliamphora exappendiculata
CTCGGTAGGCGGCGAATCATTCTTAAGGAAACTGCGATTGTAGGACTCGGTTTGCAAGTTCTATTCATGTTGTTTCTATCATTTTATTTTTCTGTAATTTCAGATTATTGTAATTGTTAAAAGTTAATAAAAATGTATTTTTTGGATCCCCGAACATGTAAATAATTATGACGTTGAATTATCTCCCAACAATATATATATATATATTATGCTTATTATTAACCTTTCATTGACCACTAGTTAACATTTTTTTTAGTATATATATAATGGATGTTTGATTTTATTAAAATTAATAATTTATCGTTTGTAACAAAATTATTATTGTTTGATAATATATTATATTTTAATTAAAATAAAAAAAATTAGTTATAATTTATAAAAAAAATTGTAAGAATTTAAAAAATAATAATTTATAATTAAAATTTATAGTAAAAATTACTAGGGCATGGAGTAATTTTTGACCAGCGAAATACATTTAATTTTAATTTGTGACAGATTTTTTATTTATTTTTATCTTAAAATCTATTTTTTCCCGAAGCCGCCAGCTGGGACTCGTAAGCTGCTACCTCCGGCTTCGAAGAACGAGTGTCCCGGCTTGGAAGATGAAAGTGGGATTGATAGTACAGGTATCACGTGCATCACAGCTGTTGTTAAACCTATGCTGCTATGCATGCACCCATTTGTGGAAACTTATTAAATGCTTTTGGAGTACCTATAAACGATGTGACGCAATATTTTTAATAAATAAATAATTATAATTTATATAATATAAATTATTTTATTTTTTAATTACTTAATAAAAATAAATTATTATATTTTTATCATAAAATTTATTATTAATATATTAAACAAAAAAAACATGTAAATTTACTAGGTGGTACTCCGAGACCACCGAAAAATTACTCCCCAAGTGCATTGCGTCGGAGAGAGATTTTTAACCAGTCCAGAAAAAGCAAGATTATTATTTGTCCGGGGGAAAAGTCATACGAAAATTTATTTTATTAAAAAATTAAAGTAAAAAAATATTAAAGAATTAATTTTTGTTACTTTTTTTATTTATAAGAAAATTAATAAAAATTTAGTTTTTTTTTTTTTTTGTGATACATAATTTTGTACATTTTACAAGATTTATTTTATAAAAATAATATTTTTTGTAAAATTTTTTTTTTTTGAAATTCATATTTTTTTATTAACTGAACAAACATACAAAAAAATAAAATGATTATATTTTTGTTCTTTTTCTATTAAATGAACAAACCCAATTTTGCTGGATATTTGGATAGAATGTGGGCGGAGGCATGGCAGGCCAGGGGGCTGTGCTGTCCCCTCTGTCTTCCAATTTTTTTTTATCATCTTTAATTTTTTGATAATTATAAAATTTGCCCAATTTGAATTATATTATTGTTCCATTGTCCCTTTAAATTATTAGTTCGTCTCCATTGTAAAAAGAAACTGAAATATGAAATCACACCGACTAAACAAACTCTAGCGTTGTCTTGTCTTGAATCTCTTCTCTTGACGAACTGAAATTTCACTGAACGGAACCCTCGCCAGTCGCTGCAGCAGTGCCGCTAGATCTCGCCCTCACCGGCGCCGCTTGGTCACGCCGCCGCAAGCTCTCGCGCCTCGCACTCGCTGTTGTTGCAGCGTCGCTGGTACGCCCCATCTCTTTTAGACTCTCAAACAGTCAAACTTGGTTTAATGGTTTATGTTTACCAGAATATCTGTTGCTCTGTGGCCCGTGCACAGACTATTAGTCTGTTTCCCTTTTATTTTTTGTTGACTTTTTGTTTGGTTTTTGTTTTTTACTGGCAGAGTGGTAGATAATAGAAAAAAATGGGTAAATTATATTTATATTTTTTATATTTAAAGGTAATAATATTAATATCTTATTTATTTTCTAAAATATTATCAATTTTTATATTTTTATTTTTTGTACCACTTAGTTTCAAAATTAACTTTTGTTAATTTTTTAAACGAAAATCACTGTGCATCACTATTAAAATAATTTTTTTAAAAGAATAGAAGGATTATCAGTGTTATTTCAGATAATAGAGAAAATGTCAATATTATTACCCTTAAATACAAGAGATGCAGATGTAATTTACCCTACAAAAATTTATGGGTGATTGATTTGTGGTTTAAAATATTTGTTGTTGTTTGGAATAGTGGTAGAGTGGTAGATAATAGAAAAAGAATTATTAATTTTTTTTTATTTTGTTGTTGAATATAATTATATAAATATTGTGATTTTGTTATTTGACATAAATATTTTAATTTTGTTGTTTGACATAAATATTTTATTGTAGTTTTTGATGTTATGTGAATTTAAATTTGGGTATTAGATCTTTAACTTATAGAGAAATTTTTTAAAAGAAAATCAAAGTTAGAATTGACCTCTTCTGCTAGTGAGAGAAAAAGGTTAAATAAAGATTGTGTTGAAAAGATTTTACCTAATCTTTATACTGATTCGGACCTATGACATCGTATTCTATATTATGATCATAATATCAGAGATCAAAAGTTCGTAGTGCTTATTTATTGAAAAGTCCTTACTAACCTCGTAATCACAATTTTTAAAAAAAAATAATTTGGACAAATTTTGAGAAGATTTAATTCTTCTTGGTTTGATGAGTTTGGTGGTTGGTTGGAATATAGCATTGCAAAAGATGTTGCATATTGCCTTTGTTGTTATTCTTTTAAACATGAGATAGAAGACCAAGCATGTGGTGATTGTTTCGTTGTTAAGGAATTTTCAAATTGAAAGGAAAAAAAACGATTTTATTTTCATGTAAGAGGTGTTAATAGTACTCAATATTCAGCTTGAAGAAATATCAAGATTTGTTGAATCAGAAGCAACATATTGAAACTATTTTTCGAAATTATCTGATGAAAAAATGATTATCGAACTCAATTGACAGCGCCAATTGATTACATTTGATATCTATTGCAACAAGAGCTTCCATTTCGTGGGCATAATGAATCCCAATATTCAAGCAACCAAGCAAATTTTCTTGAACTTTTGAAGTTTTTTATTGAACAAAATGAAGATGTCAAAGCTATTGCACTTAAAAATACTACTGAAATTTTGAAATTGACATATGTTGATATTCAAAAGGACATAGTTAGCGTCGCAGCAGTTGAAACAACTAAGTCCATTCTTGCAAAGCTTGGTAATAAACTATTCTCCATTCTATTTGATGAATCAAGAGATGCCTCAATAAAAGAGCAAATGGCGATTGCATTGAAATATGTTGATGAAAGAGGATTTGTAGTGGAACGCTTTTTGAGCATTAACAATGTTACTAATACTAGTGTTGTTTCACTAATGAAAGCAATTGGAGAATTATTTTCAGCACATGATTTGAGCATTTTTAGATTGCGTGAGCAAGGATATGATGGGACTAGCAATATGCAAGGAAAGTTCAGTGGACTAAAGAAACTTATTTTACAAAAGAATGAGTGTGCATATTATGTTAATGTTTTGCTCACTAATTTCAATTAGTTCTTGTTGCAGTTGCGAAGAATCGTATTCATATGACCGATCTCTTTTATTTGGTTTCAAATATTGTTAATGTTGTTGGAGCCTCATGCATGCGTCGAAATAATCTTTAAAGAAACAAACTACCAAAGTTATCGAAACTCTAAGTAATGATAATATTACAAGTGGACAAGACCTCAATCAAGAAATCACTCTCATTCGTGCAAGTGATACACATTGGGATCACATTATGGGACTTTTCTTAGTTTGATTAGTATGTTCTCATCTGTGATTGATGTGCTTGGTGTAATAGTGGAAGATGGATCTAGTTTAGAACAAAAAGAAGAAACATTTCGTTTATTAGAATCAATACAATCTTTTGAATTTGTGTTCAATCTATATTTGATGAGAGCTATTTTGGGGATTACAAATGATTTGTTATAAGCTTTACAAAGAAAAGATCAAGATATTGTAAATGACATGAAATTAGTTCAAATATCTAAGCAACGCCTTCAAAACTTGAGGGGTAGTGGATGGAGTTCTTTACTAGATAAAGTTTTCTCTTTTGCGAAAAACATCAAATTGTTGTACCTAATATCGATGGAACATATGTTACTCGAGGAAGATCAAAGCATAGAGCTGGAGAAATAACAAACTCTTATCACTATCGCATCGAGTTATTCTATACTGTTGTTAATATACAAATTCAAGAGCTAAATAGTCAATTTAATGAGGTGAGTATGGAGTTCCTTCTTTGTATTGCATGTTTAAATCTACTTGATTCATTTGTAACTTTTGATAAGGAAAAATTGATTCATTTTACCAAATTTTATTGTAAAGATTTTTCAAAAATAGAGATATTGGCAGTATCTAATCAATTTGAGAATTTCATCATAGATGTACGTTCTAGTATTGAGTTTTCTAATTTAAAGGGAATAAGAAATCTTGCTCAGATGATAGTGAAGACTAGAAAAGATAAAAGATACCCATTGGTTTACAGACTTGTAATGTTAGTCTTGATTCTTCTGGTTGTGACAGCTATACTAGAAAAGTTATTTTTTGCTATTAAAATTGTGAAGAATCGATTTCGAAATCGAATGGATCATCAATGGATGCATGATAGTTTGCTTGTACATATTGAGAAAGACATATTTTGTAGTATTACAAATGAAACTATCATGTATCGTTTTCAGAATATGAAAAATTAGTATGGTCAGTTGTAAATCAATTTATATATGATCAATATATATGGACTTTTTGCATAGCAATTTATTTTACTGTGTATGATTTTAAATACATGCCTCTTTTAAACATGATTCCTGGCTCCGCCTTATGCCTATTCTATCTAAAAGGTAGAAAACTGTTATAATGTAAAATTATTCATCACGCACGATATGGGGACACCCATTGCTATGAATTTCACCATAAAAATATAAAAAAATTCTTAATATTACCTACAGACTTCTAAAATAAATTAGATCTTGGTCACTAATTTGTATTAAAATTGATAAGCGTAGCGTTCTCAATACAAATAGATATATAGTCAAATGAAATTTTTAAGACTTTTGTGATTAAAATTTTTTATCTCAAATATTTTTCTAAAAATATTGTGGGGCTCAAAAGTTAAAAGGTATCAAATTTTTATTTTTTTTACAATAATGTAATGATAATTATTTGGAAAATTTTGGTATAGGTTTTATTTAGAATACTTGTTTAAGGATAAGTCCCAATTTAAAAGTAATGCTCCATTAAATCTCATCTCATATTATTATACTAAAATTATTCCTAATACACTATTTATGCTCTAAGAATCTAGATTTTTTAACAAAAGAAACATTGTCATTTGAAGATTAATATTAATGGAAACCCCAAAAAATTAGATCAGAAATGCTCAAAATTTTCGTTGTGACTTTCTCTCGCGATCAGAAAATGTGATTTGGTAAGTAAATGAGACATTTTTTGAATAAATGAGACATTTCATAGATTACACAAAAATGCTCTCATTTATCCATTCAATAATATATATTGATTCATTTTGTTAATATAGAATTGAGTTATTTGACAAATAATAATTCATTCATGCATAAAATGAATCAAATAGAATGTATTATTTGTTTTAAATATATATTTTATCTAATAAAAATGAGACATTGTGAAATGTCTCATTTCTTTATCCATACTACCCTCTCTCTCTCTCTCTCTCTCTCTCTCTCTCTCTCTCAATCCTTAATGAACGACTTTCACTCTTAGTCTCTGAGCTCTCTACACGAAGACTTGGTCAGATCTTTAGAGCTTCGTTTTTGTAGTTCTAGTGTCAAAAGTCATCTCCTAATTTATTGCCGCAGCTAGTCGAGAGATAGAGATGCGAAAGTCGATGTTAGAGTGTGCTTCGACACCAGATCGAGCTTTGCCAAGTACAAGCTCTTGTTGCCGACGAAGCTCGAAATCTCTAGGTCCCGTGCATCACGATCCCTCCCAATTTGGTAAAGATGGAGGCAACTTAAAAGTAATGTTCTTGGTTCTAAAAATGGCGACGTCTCATGTATGGGGAGTTGTCATGCCTTAAAACCCAGGTCACGCGAACCGCCAATGAACAACCGTTTTGGGATATCACAATCTATCAAAATCACACAAGCCCAAACGAATCAAATAATGTAACTTAAAAATGAAGTCAAATCATTTAAAGGACACACTTTTGAGGGTTTATTTATGTAAAAGAATAGCCCAAAAGACTAAGATCACAATCCTCAAGAGCCAAACGTTAAAACAAATAAATTAAAATTTTTAAAAATTATCTAAACTGCTCGATCGGTCAAAAGACTACTCGAACGGTTCTTGCAAGAACACTGATTTTCCAACAAAACACAACAAAGTATTTGCAAAGACCGTCCAATAAACTGTTTGAGCGGTCTGGTTTTAGACCTTTTTTCAAAACACCACTTTTACAAATCCAACACTTGAGCTTTTGAAAACTTCAAGGCATAATCAAGTCCACGAAAGCATGCTAAAACGAGGCTCAAGATCCTCCCTCGAGGCACAAACGTTGATATAAAGCATGAGATCAACCAGAAATGATTTATTAAAATGTTAAACTAACCAAACAAAAACAATTTCATGCACCCAAGAAACTTAAAACAACCAACCCAAAATTCCTCTTGTCATCATGCAAACATACATGCATCGGCACCACGACCATAAAGATTATAATACATATGCTTTCAATACTAAAATATATTATATCATTACTTGATCCATTAGTCGATTCAGGGCTGTAGTCAGAGGTATGTTGAGGGGAGTGAAAACTCTCTTCGGCATCTTTTACTACGATGGTTGATTATTTCTGGGGGGTGGTGCGACAGATGAGAGGTTCGATTCTTCATACTGAAGGTTTAACAAGTTAACCTTGTTTGAGCGGGAAACTAGGTTAGCAGAAGCAATTGGCTGGCTCTGATTCAGGTTATTAGTGGGGTAAGGCCTTCTCGGTTTCTGACTCGGCTTGGCTTTCTCAATGTCTCTTAACTAAATTGCATCCTCAATTGAACTCCAGCATCAAATAGCTGTTCAAATATGGAGAGCGGCTGCGTGATCAAGTAACGTTTTAGGAGAGATTGCAGATTCTTAACCACGATTCTCACTTGCTTCTTCTCTATAGGCCGGTTAGTCATCTTGGCTACTTTGCCTCTCTATCTGCTCAGAAAGTCGACAAATGACTCCATACTTTCTTGGCAAGTGATCTCAAACCCTCGGGTGGTCACGTTTAGCTGGATGTTGTAGTTGTACTAGCTGAAAACAGCTATGGCGATGTCCTCCTCTGTCCTGGTTTTGGTGACGTCCAAAGAAATGAACCACTTTTGAGCTACCCCAGAAAAGATCGATGGAACAATTGTGCCTTCAACTGATCGTCTATTTCCATAGGAGAGAGAGAGTACCAACATACATCTTTAGATGAATCCGGCAATCTCCAGTTCCATCGAACTTTTCCATGTCAGACATCTTAAACTTGTTTGGGAGCTTAGCATATGGAAATAAGCACAAGCCTCTAACATCCAACATGTACTCCTCCACTCATTTCGCCATCCTCAACACTTTCTCCATCCTATCAATCTTTTTCGCTAGCGCGAATTTCCTAGACTAGGCCGTATTTTCCTTTTCCACCACCATCTGGCGAGGAACCCAGGGTGGTACTACAACCTGTGGTCCATCGTGACCTTAATTATTGTCACGGCCCATTTTAAAACATGGCGTCCGTGACCGGCTAGTAAGTAAAAATCCACCAAATATCTTTTTATCCTTATTTAACTTTCTTTCCTTATTCCAAGTTATAACTACTAAAAAAATAAAACTTAAGGCATATTTAAATATATCCAACTGCAAGAATAAATTTTTTAAAACTTTTTCAACTGACATTTTTTCCAGCATGAATTCCCAAAGCATATAACTATGAAATCAATGTTCCAAATAAGGCAATTACAGAAAATGAAAAAAACTTGAACTTTATGTTCCCCAAATACTGAAATCTTCACGCTTTCAAGTGTCACCTGAAATTGTTCAACATCCATTAGCAATGCTAGTGTGAATTCAATGATATCTGAATTATTAATTATAACATAGTTTTAGAATGATATATATTAAATGATTTGCCAAAATTTGGTAGTGAGCGATTCTACATTTAATACAGTGGACATATCATTTCTTAAATCACATGGCCGTGACCCTACCTTTATTGTCTCGCATCGCTGGTATGCTTAACGTCCTTCAGTGGTCAGAACACCGTTTAACTCATCATTCTATCATTCATTCATCATTTCTGTTCATTCATAACATATCATTCATTTATTCATCATTTTCAACATTCACGTAAAATAAAAACTAATTCAGATATTAAAAACTCACCTGTTTTGCAGATTCTTGTTTTAAAATACTCCAAATCTAGTAAACATGTTACAATTTTAATTAGACAACGTTCCATATTTCGATTAGTCTATTTTTCATACTCTACATGTATTTTTTATTAAGTCTCAATTTTTAATATTTACATTTTAGAAGATAAAACAGAAATACATAATTTAATTCAAGATTTTATTTATTTTTAAACCTTTGTTAATCAGTAGTATATAATTTATTATTTTAAGGTACTTTATAAAAATCTAATTTCATAAAGAACTTAGGATTTAAGATGTAACTACTTAAATTTACAATATGTAAAACTATTAATTTTTAAATATGTATGAAGTTAGGACACCTTGTTTGGTTGTATTTTAATTTTTTAGAAGAATTTTTATTATAAGTCTTTTTAAGTGAACGAATAAAATAATAAAGCTAACTGAATAGTTAAAATATAAATCTAAAGCTTAGTTTAAAGTGACGTTCCTGACCGACATAAAACATAAATTTTATAAAAAAAAATTCTCATAATCAAGAAATAACTTTTTTTTCATTTTAAAAAGAAGATTTTTCATTTTTATTTAAAATTTTTAATTTATTTTATTTTCTGAAGAACTTAATTATAATATTTAAACTTTTTGATTAAATCAATTTATAAAATTTTATGAAAATAAACATGTAATTAAATAATAAGTTAATTAAAACAATTAACCAACAACAAACAGAGCCTAACTCAGAACGTTTTGCCTTTCGTTTCTTATAGATAGTTATTCGGTACTTCTCATCGATAGAGAAAAATAGACCATATTTTAGATTCTCAAAAATCAAAGATTTAGTCTTGAAATTTATTAAAATCACAAAAATAGATTAATTTATTCGACGAGGGCAACGTACCCAATTGATCGGATCGTATTTTTGATAAATACAAAATAAATTACAAAAATAATTTTGAATAAAATTTATTAAACAATAATTTTTTTTAATTTACGCGGAAGTAGTGCACTGAAGATCAGAGCCATTTATTAGTGACATTAGGGCATTTATAGAGTAGTGGTCACCAATGGCAGCGAGTGATGGTGGTATTGCCGCGCGCGTGATAGAGAGATGTATATATATATAGGGGAGAGAGAGATGGGAATCAAAAAACGAGAGGGAGAGAGTTGCCGAAATTTACCGGCGATAGCGGCGTCGATGATCGGAGGCAAGGGAGAGGTGAACGGCGGCGATAGATCGGCGGTGGTGACCCACACTGGATCGTTTCAGAATGAATTGGATTGGGCGCCTATTTATACTGAAGCGTTTGCTCCGTTCTCTTGTTTGTTCATTTCTCTTGTTCATTTCCTGGCGAGCACTTTGCTCTTAATTTGTTTAGGCGTTGGGAAGGACAACTATTTATTGCCTTTTTTTTTCTTCTTTTCATTTCAGTGCTCTTGCTTTTGGCGCCACAGTCGATTTGTTTGTTTTTGAAATATTTTGAGTGTTTTTATTATATTGTAAATTTTTATTATAAAATTTATATGTATAAATTTTTTTATAAAAATTTAGCATAAGATTTTAATGTTGTTCTATGAATTATTATGAAGGCATTATCATAAAAAAAATCTTAAATTTCGAAAAGTGCTTTTATATTTCAATTTAATTCAATTACTTTTTTATTGCAGTGATTCAGAACACACTTATTAGAGATTTTATTTTACATTTTTATGTTAGATTATTTATTCATTTAAATTGATATTTAATCATTATCATTATTTATTATTATTATTATTTTATTTTTATTTTATTTTATTTTATTTTATTTTTTTCTTACCAGGTATCACATTCTTCTCACCTTTAAAAATTTGATCCTCTAAACTTTACTCGGATTATGTTAGAAAGTGTTGTACGAAGAGTTTCGGATACATTATATTTTGACGAGTGAAATTACTTAATCGTATTCATTTCTCTTGCCGACTTGATATGTACTGGTCATTCTTCGTAAGATATATTTTAACCCTTCTACACAGGCGATCGTGTCAGAACATGAACTGGATTGACGAAATAACTTCAAAGTGGGATGGTAAAACTTTTCATTGAATCAGGTTAACTTCTATGTAAACATGCAATGAGTAGTTAGAGAGATGCTACGTTACTTTTCTGCGTTTCGACGATCCCCCGTGATTGGGGCTACACATTTCTTGCCCTGGGTTAGTGGTTTTCTTGTGTGATCTCGAGCCAGTCTTTAACTGGGGTTAGTGGATGGCGTCATAATTTTGTTTTATCTTCTTCAAAATACTAGGATTTCCTAAGATGACACTCTTAGCTATTTAGTTTTTTTTTTTAGCTAGCTTGGGTCTAGAGTACCTTCTTAATAAGGAAATTTACTTTAATACTTTTTATTAAGTTCGCTTTTTCTAGCGTTGATGATATTTGTGATATTTTTTTTTTTCGTTAAAGTTTTGCTAAGCTCTGAGTTCCTTATTGTCATGAGTGTGAAATTTTTTTTGAGGGTGTAACGATTGATATCCTCGAGCACTAGCGTGGGTAGCATATTAATTCTTTGTTTATAATTAAAAGAAAATTTTTACAAACCTAAGGGTTGGATTAATTTGACCGGTTTATTCATTCATTGTTGAAGTTGCTCTAATTGCTTATTCAGAGTTTGATTTTGTATGTTATGAATAAGAACAACGGTTGTTAGGGTTAAAACTTTATAATCTGTAAATGATTTGATATTCTTTGTAAATTTTGGTTAAATAATCTTTTATTTTTTTTAAATATTCTCATCTAATCATACAAGAATTTTTTAAGAATATTACGTATGCATTTAGTTTAAAGAGTTTATTCTAATCGGTTGCTATGAGGACATCATTTAGGGTTCTGTGCGCTATAAGAGATTCTATTTTGTGGTTTGAAGGGGTATTGATAGATCTTTTGAGTATGTTCGCGTAATTCCCTATTTCTCATAAAAGTTCAAACTCTTAATAATTATCGTTATTCACCGATAAAACAAGGTCTTAGAATGGAACAAGAATGACTCATAGGTTGTAGAACATATATGAGAATCGAAAGAAAAAAAATAATTCATAACCAGATCGAGTTATCAAAACTAGATTTCAAAGAAAAAATATGAAGAAGTGGGTAGCCAACTAGATAGTTGTCTTGAAATTACGTCGGCCAAACGTCTTTTAGTACGAGCATCCAAATTTACTCCCCCGGTCAAGATTTCTATATGGGAAGATTCGCTAATTTACTCATAGCAATAGAGTAAGCCATCAAAAGTTACGGAGATACAAAAGGTAATGTCAAAAAGGACTATTTTTGTCGAATGTCTTTGCATTTTGCACAAGAGATTTAGCATTTTCTATCATGATAGAATTAGTGTCTTTAAGAAGATAAACTCAAATCGATTAATTTTTTCAAATTTTTCATTAAAATCCTAACACTTTCGTCCTCAAATTTGAAGAATCTCATAATTCAAATATTTAAGTAATTAATACTTTTATTGCGCACTCTGATTATTATTTGATTATTATAAATAACTACCTTACTTAAAATTATCAAAGTATTTTCCTTTACTTGAAAGTTGTAATTTGCGACTCTAAAATTATAATCCTAGCATAACTATAATTCGATCATTGTAAACTCAATTAACAATATAATATCTTATGAAGACTCAAAATAGAAAATACATAATCCATTAAACCACCAAACAAAACTGCAATTGTACTTTTTAATTCGCCATAAAATCTTACCTCCCTATACACCTCAAATGTATAATTTCACTTCCAATTAATCATACATGCCTTATATCACCATCCAACAGGAACTATTTTCTCTATTTAATCTTTTTTCTTCTCAATATACTAATACTTCAAAGTTACTTAATATTACCTGAAAAAAAATCTAATTACCACAAGAATTTTTATATTAGTCTTCAAATAATTTCCAAACTATCCGTCATCTTATACTTACAAAAGGCCATTTGTTTTTTACAGCTATCAAGTTAACTATATTAAAATTCACCTAAATAAACATTCTCTCACCACCAACTAATATACTTTCATAACAACAAAATAAAATCACCAAGTCTATATCCTTAATTGTGTCATTCAAATTGTGTTATCAAATCTGAATCATCCAAAGGAGAATATCCCTTTCTAAACCAATATTATTAAAAGTAATACAAAATTATCATTCAACTTTATGTAAAAGTCGTACAAAAACTTCATCCTAACATAAGATCCATAAGTCTAGTATATTTTAATAAAAACCTCAACCAAAATTTAAGAGATGACATTTAAAATTGTATTAGTAGAACAAAAATTGCAACTGATCAAAACAACGTCTAAGAATTCTCTAAGAGTACTTACAGTATAAAAAATCAACATAATATCTTCACACTTAATCATATCAAAATATCCAATTATCTTTACGATCACCAATATGAAAAAAATCTATAAAGTCAAATGTCACATCTTAACACTATTATTTCTCTTCTCCAACTTAAAATCTTTTTAATCATCCATCAGTAGTTACTTCGACTAAAACTTATGCGCCACAAGAAATATATTCGTTAATCTAAAATGTAGTTTCATCTTCATGTTCGAATCTCTTATAGAATTCTTAACAGAATTGGAACTAGATCTTGGAAGTCATCGGAGGAGGTTTATTGTAAACGAAATAAGGGACAACAGATCATACTACCTGAATTCGTCTCTAAATTGATAGGTGTATTCTGGGGTTCACCAGAGTTTTCGTATTATTTCGGTACCTAGGTTATCATATAATACTTATTCCTAATATAGCAAATATTATAACTTCATACAAAATATATTTTTGAAAGGTAGGCAGATACTTATCTATAACGGTACTACAGGTGTCATGATACGATAGTACCTTCCAAACGTATCTATGTTATCTATGGAGCCATGTATTAAGAGATGTTCTGATTACTATTAATCCACCCAACTAAATATGCATCGAGAGTTTTTATACGCACAAAAAATAGTGTGAAGTGCCCTAAACTCTAGATTTTCAAACTTTGCTTTGGGGTATTTTAAAATATTTGCACTGGATTTTTTTTAAAAAAAATCATTCATACTCTGATACCACTTTTGTCACAACCTATTTTAAAATATGGCGTCCGTGACCGGTTAGTGAGTCAAAATTCACCAACGGCCTCTTTATTTTTCTTTAACTTTCTTTTCTTATTCTAAATTATAATCACTAAAAAAATAAGACTTAAGGCATATTTAAATATATCCAAATGTAAAAATAAATTTATTAAAACTTTTTCAATTGACATTTTTTCCGGCATGAATTCACAAAGCATATAACTATGAAATCAATGTTCCAAATAAGGTAATTACAGGAAATGAAAAAGACTTGAACTTTATGTTACCCAACTATTGAAATCTTTACGCTTTCAAGTGTCACATAAAATTGTTCAACATCCATTAGTAATGCTAGTGTGAATTCAATGATATCTGAATTATTAATTATGACACAGTGTTAGAATGATATATATTAAACGGTTTGTCAGAATTTGATAGGGAGCGACCCTACGTTTAATACAGTGGACATAATCATTCCTTAAGTCACATGGCCGTGACGCCACCCTTATTGCATCGCCTCGTTGGTACACTTAACGTCCCCAAGCAGTCAGAGCGTCGTTTAACCCATCATTCTATCATTTATTCATCATTTCTGTTCATTCATAACATATCATTCATTTATTTATAATTTTCAACATTCATGTAAAATAAAAACTAATTCAGATATTAGATACTCACATATTTTGCAGATTCTTATTTTAAAATGCTCCAAATCTAGTGAATATGTTATAACTTTACTTAGATAACTTTCCATATTTCAATTAATCTATTTTTCATATTGTATATGTATTTTTTATTAAGTCTCAATTTTTAATATTAACATTTTATAAAAATCTACATTTTAGAAGATAAAAGAGGAATACATAATTTAATTCAGGATTTTATTTATTTTTAAACCTTTGTTAATCACTAGTATATAATTTATTATTTTAAGGTACTTTATAAAAATCTAATTTCATAAAGAACTTAGGATTTAAGATGGAACTACTTAAATTTACAATATGTAAAACTATTAATTTTTAAATGTATGTAGTCAGGACACCTTGCTTGGTTGTATTTTAATTTATTTAGAAGAATTTTTAATATAAATTTTTTTAAGTGAACGAATAAAATAATAAAATTAACCGAATAGTTAAAATATAAATCTAGAGTTTTGTTTAAAGTGACATTGGTGATGGGCATAAAATATAAATTTTAAAAAAAATTCTCATAATCAAGAAATAACTTTTTATTTCATTTTAAAAAGGAGATTTTTTATTTTTATTTAAAATTATTAATTTATTTTATTTTCTGAAGAACTTAATTATAATATTTAAATTTTTTGATTAAATCAATTTATAAAAATTTATGAAAATAAATAAGTAATTAAACAATAAGCTAGTTAAAATAATTAGTCAACAACAAACAGAGCCCAACGCCATTCAGAACGTTTTGCCTTTAGTTTCATATAAATAGATACTGGGTGTTTTCATAAACGGAGAAAAATAGACCATATTTTAGATTTTCAAAAATTAAAATTTTTATCTTAATATTGATTAAAATTACAAAAATTGATTGATGTATTCAACGAGAACTACCTATTCAATTGATCGAATCGTATTTTTGATAAATATAAAATAAATTTTAAATAAAATTTATTAAATAATAATTTTTTTTTAAAAAATTACACCAACATCTTATCAAATTTCGGCCAATTAAATTCATACATTTAAAATAATTACATTAAACTCCATTAACATTCATTATTTTTAAACAACCTTAATAAAAAAATTTAAATAACAAAAATACTCTCATATATTTTAAAATCCATTCTCTCCTTTGACCCCAACCCCTCCGGTATCTCTCTCTCTCTCTTCCCCCCACGCCCCCCGTCCCCACAACTCTCTCTCTCTCTCTCTCTCTCGATTCTCTTTCTCTCTCCTCTCTATCTCTCGGTTCTCTCCCTCCCCCAACAATCTGTCTCTCCTCTCTACCTCTCGGTTCTCTCCCTCCCCCCAACAATCTCTCCCTCTCTCTCTCTCGCTCGCTAACCCTCGGTCGCTCTCTCTCTCTCCCAACTGCGACACTACCGCTGATGACACCACCCACCGCCGCCGCCGCCTCCTTCGGCAACTACCACCGCCGCTCTCTCTCCCTCCGTCTATCTCTTTATCTCTCTCTGTTATCTCTCTCTCTCCTCTATATGTATATGTGTGTATATATATACTCTCTGCAATGCGTGTGTGTGTTTTGAGTGTTTGAGTGTGTGTTTTGTTTTTGAGAATTATTTGTTTGGTTCCATCCCTCAAACCCCCTATAAATGCAATTATTTTTTATTTAATTTTTAAATATTTTTTAATAAGTGGATCTGTTCACTACGTATATTTCGTCGAGTTTGTTATTTATAAAAAATTTAAAATAATTTGATATTTGAAATTAAGTAATCGCATAATGTTAAGTTATAAATAATAAATAATAATTATAATTTTAAAAACAATTGTTAAACAAATATTATTCAATCACTTAGTTATAGGTATCGGATCAATTTAAATTTTTATATGAATAACAAACTCGACGAACTCTAGATAATAAACGAATCTAATCATAAAAATATATTTAAAAATTAAATAAAAAATAATTCATAAGTTAAAAAATTAAAAAATAAATAAACTTATCTTAAAGAAGCATATCAGAAGAAAGAAGGGGTTAATTCACAAGTTAACCCCGCCCACCCTCTCATTTGGAAGTAATTTTGTTAGTTAACGTAAGTTGACTAACGGTTGAACTGAAGTGTAGTATAAAATTAAACGTATAGAAATAACAATGTAATTATCTCAAATGTGTATAATTAATTGTATTTTATTAAAATTTTAAGAGAGATTAGTGTAATTTATTATTTTTTTTAATTTATGCAGAAGCAATGTACCGAAGATCGAAACCGTTTGTTAGTGACATTAGGGCGTTAATAGAGTAGTGGCAGCGAGGGGTGACAGTATTGCCGCGTGATAAATATATATATATATATATATATATATAAAAAAAAGGAAGAGAGATGAGAATCAAAAAAAAGAGAGGGAGAGAGTTGTCGAAACTTACCAGCGATAGCAGCGTTGATGATCAAAGGCGAGGGAGAGGTGAACGGCGGCGATAGATCGGCGGTGGTGACCCACACTGGATCATTTCAGAATGAATTGGATTGGGCGCCTATTTGTACTGAAGCGTTTGCTCCTTTCTTTTGTTCATTTCCTGGCGAGCGCTTTGCTCTTAATTTGCGCCTTTTTTTTTCTTTCTTTCTTTTCGGAGCTAACCTCGGCGCTGTTTGTTTGTTTTTTTTTCTTCTTTTTTTTTCATACACGTGCTTTAGATTATTTAGGCGTTGGGAAGGACAACTATTTATTGCCTTTTTTTTCTTTTCATTTCAATGCTCTTGCTTTTGGCGCCACTGTCGGTTTGTTTGTTTTTGGAATGTTTTGAGTGTTTTTATTTTGTCGTGAATTTTTATTATAAAATTTTTATATTTAAAAAATTGTAAAAATTTAGCATATGCTTTTAACGTTGTTCTATGAATTATTATGAAGGCATTATCATCAAAAAAAATTCTTAAATTTCAAAAAGTGCCTTTATATTTTGATTTAATTTAAATGAATTATTATGAAGGCATTACCATAAAAAAAATTCTTAAATTTCAAAAAATACCTTCATATTTCGATTTAATTTAATTCCTTTTCTATTGTAGTGATTCACAACACACTTATTAGAGATTTTATTTTACATTTTTATGTTAGATTATTTATTCATTTAAATTGATATTTTATCATCATCATTTATTATTATTATTATTATTATTATTTTATTTTATTTTTTTGTTGGGTATTACAATTATTGTCCCAAAAGTCGTCCCCGTTTCGATTCGGGTCCTCCTGTTGTTCATTCACACCCGGCAAATGAGCTTGAATTGACTAGATATGTGTTTGACACTAAATCTGAGCCTGAGTTTGTTGCTCAACCGCTATTTGAATCTCAGAGATCGCTCTCATCAGGGTTGCCAAATTCACCTCATTTTTTGCCATTTAGACGATTCAGCAGCATGTTCAAATACCCTGTAGAGTCTTTTAGTAGCAGATCTGGTCCAAACACGTAGAGGATTCGGCTCTTCTGACCCAATGATCTAGGACTGAAACAAACTTGAGAACCCAAAAGGAGAGAAGCAAGCATCAAAAGCTTCTCGGATAGAACTTCGATAAAAATGACAAACTTTCCAAGCACGGTTCAACAAACTGTAGAAGGGTGCCAACAGCAAAACAACAAGATGCCCCGGCTGGGCCCAGACCAACAGAAAATCAGAAAGCCTATCATAGCAAATTTGTTGGAGGCAAAACTGCAATGATCATTATTTTTATAAATAATTTTTGGTAAAAAATAAACTGGACCGGCAAACTCCGAAATAGGCTCCAGATAAAACTTTTAACGTCGAACGATCAAAATAAAACCCGTGCAACCAAAATTTATTTAGAAGAATATATTTGTCGGTCTATTCTTCAACTACGATTTGATTCCGAGTTGAAACTCCTGTCAGATCTTCTACTGTATTCCCTTACGCGATCCTCGAACATAGTGTGGGTTACGGACTATCGAGAACTCGTACCGGCAGAATCTAGATATATTTAGTCTTGAGAGACAAAAATATAATATATTAATACGATATCAAATTGGTTCAGCCTACCCGCATATATATAAGGCTACAGTAGGACATGGGGAATAATTAGGAGTAAAATTTTCAATGGAACACAGAAACCTAACAGCAATTTCTGAAATTATGGAAAGACGCAACAGTTTTTACAATTTTCATAAAACACTGAATTACAGTTCACACCACTAAAGAATTATAATTGCACTCTGATCCATAATCTCAAGAACTTCTTGCATTGAGCTCATATTATTAAATGCTTACCGTTTCTCCTCATGTTAAGATTCTCGATACCCGCCAATTAAATTTAACTACTGACAATTTAATTTAATCGGCATCTTGATATTCTTTAAGCCCTTTTGCTTAACTTATTTGACCGCCGGATAATCAAATCTACCTGCGAGGTTTGGCCCGGTTAAAACTTATAAGCTTCTTTAAAGGGGTATCGTCAATCCCGATTAATCGGGACGTGGATTCCGTCAATAATTAATATTTTTCTTATAAATAATACCGCTATTCAACTCGCCAAGAATATAGACCCATATAAGATCGCACCATCTAATAAATCAAAACAACGAATATTAAATATATGCAAATTAATAATTAT
>JAOTRH010059335.1:0-18732 GCA_034768845.1 Heliamphora exappendiculata
GTGGGTCTATGAACCTTGTGTTAAGTGTTTAGTACCTATTTGTATTCCTTTGTATGTGTGTGTGTGTAAAGTTTGATTTCATTCCTGGAGGGTTTCTACTTTCTGTGTTGGAGTTGTAGAAAATATTTCTATCTAAATGGTGTATAAAAATCATAACTTAATTTTATACTTGACTTTTGGCCCTAAAAATTTGTTAAATGTATGTTTGAGTACTTGTCACTATGAAATCCGCATTTATATGATGATTGGTTTAAATTAGTTGATTAGTATTTTAAGTGAATGTATGATGTATTAGAACCCATGCTATCATGCTTGAATCATATCTTGAGAATCGTAGTTTGTGCTTCACATACTTGTGCTTTATGCTTTGCGCGTTATACTATGAATCTTTCCATGCTAGTTGATGCCATGCGATAGGTGAATGTTTTTTAGATCCATATCATACGTTATTGACATTGTCACTTGCATCCTGGCATATTAGAGTCCATCAGTGTAAACCGTTGTTGGGATGGGCTGTGTTGAGATTTTTCTTCTTGGTTTTAAATCTAGGGCGTCCCTAGTTGCCATTTTTTCAAAAATATTTTGGGATGTATTTCCCTTGTACACCCTGGGTGCGTCCCCGGTGTTTGAAATGGTTTACGAATTTTATTAGGCACCATAGGTTTGTCGCTAGAACTCTGGTTTTGGTAACCTAGACTTTGGGTTGATACTCAGCGAGCATCCTGGTCTTAAAATGAAAGGCAACGACAATAAGTCCCTTCATGGCAACAATAATAAGTCCCTGAAGCAATATATGGAAATGACAATAAGTCCATCACGACAATAACAATAAGTCCCTCGTGCAATGAAAGGCAATGACAATAAGTCCCTGAGGCGGCAATGATGATAAGTCCCTGAAGGCAATACCAATAAGTCTCAAGTGGAACTCCTATTTTTATTTCTGATGAATGTTGGGTTAGGCATTTTCATTTCATACACGACATCTCATATACACATGTTTATTGACTTATCTACTATCCTGTCATAAATTTGTCTATCTCATTGATTATAAAATGTACTGGGTGTTATATGGTATGTGTTGTGTTGAGTTTTGTGTCGTGAGATTAGTTAGAAGGTTGGAGTATTTTGCTTCTGGACCTTGACTCATAACATTCGTGTCACTGGTGAGGAGGAATTCTTAGAGGAAGAAGAAGAGTTTGAAGAACATGGTGAGTTCTAAGAGCACGTGGATCTTGCTGATGCGTTCTGGGGAGTCGAGATCTCTGCTTTTGTTTTTATATTTAGTTTTTCCTGTACTTAGCGTAATTTTTGAAATTTCTTGGTAAAACTGTAATACTTATGTACTTTTGAAAGGTTTAGAATTCACTTATGATGTAATAACTAACGTATGTAAATATGAATGAATGGCAAGAATATCCATTTATTTACATTTATGTATGTCCCGACGTGCCCGGAGGATGGGGCGTCTCAATTACAGTTCACACCACTAAAGAACTATAATTGCACTCTGACCCATAATCTCAAGACCTTCTTGCATTGAGCTTCTGTTATTAAATGCTTACCATTTCTTTCCACGTTAAAATTTTTAATACTCGCCAATTAAATTTAATTACTGGCAATTTTAATTTAATCGGCATCTCGATATTTCTTAAGTCTTTCTGCGTAACTTATTTGACCGCTGAATAATCATATCCACTTGCAGGGTTTGGCCCGGTTAAAACTTATAAGCTTTGTTTAAGGGGATATCATCAATCCCGATCTTTCGGGACATGAGTTTCGTCAATAATTAATATTCACCATATAAATAATACCACTATTCAACTCATTGGGAATATAGACCCATATAAGATCGTATTCTCTAATGAATCAAAACAACGAATATTAAATATACGTAAATCAATAATTATTTCAGAATTATGAGAATAAGCATTATTCATAATAATTTTGAGGTGTGAATTAATTTATATAGTTAGTATAAAATTAATTACCCCAAATGTCCAGTTCAATACACACAAGTGTACTAGCACAGAAAGTTGGAACAATAGACGATACTATTATCTATTTCCCGTAATCAAGACAGGCTTACTAAAGCTCTGTGCTACGGTCGTACCGATGGTATGCCCATTTTCATCTAAATTATGAACATAAAATTTATATTCTATAAAAATCTAAAATCTGATCTTCTGTGTGCAAATTATACTCTACACAACATATTAAATACTGTACATGATATTGGACATCAATGCATAGCACTTAAAGAAATGATATAAATACATTACTCATAAAAAATTTTATAAAATAAAAAATTAATTTTATTAAAATAAAATTAAATATTAAAAATATAATTTTTAGTATACCAACCGTAACAACGTTGGACTCACAATATCAAGAGGATAACTTTGTTAGTGGGCCACCTTATTTCTTAGTTCAATTCCCATATTCTAATCCCTAGAAACAAACACTGCCTTAGTTTGTTGGACCTCAATGGTAGAGAAGTAAAATGCTATGTTAATCTGCTGATATGGTGTGCTCAGCCAATATATGTACGTAATATATTCGTGATTTTAGGAAATAGTTATACATCAAGGGGTAGCAGTTATAACACATTAGTATAATTCACTTTTAAAAAGTAGATGACAAATATGTATTGGATGGGCAAATTATATCAACATACTGACATGGTATTTTTTACTCATTAAATAATTTATCACAAAAGCATGACGTGATGAATAGCCATTGCATTGGTCCGATCATTTATCTTTAAGCCATGAAAGCCACTTTGATGAAGATAACAGAAAGGTTTCTGTTGATTTTTCATGGGAGGCCAATTTTTTGTTTTTTAATTTTTTTAAGAAAGTGAAAGATATAAAAAGAATTGAATTGTTTTAAGATAATATAATTTTTAAATTCTTGAAATTATTTAGGCTATGTTTGTTTTGATGAAAAATATTTTTTGCATTTTCTAGTGTTTGGTATGACGAAAATTAAAAGTCAACGAAAATATTTTTCAAATCAATGAAAAATAAGTTGATTTTGATGAAAATAGTTTTTCATATTTTTAGGGCCAGAAACATTTTTCACTCTTTCCAGCGGGGGTTTGGGGTCTAGTGTCACGACCCAAACTTGGGTCCGTGAACAAACTCCAACATTTACCATACATAAACCATAACCAAAGGTAAAGCCAAGAACTTAAGAAAATATTGTACATATCATTCAAAAGATTAAACAGAATGAACCAAGTTTCAGAATTACATTTCCAAGCTTACCACAAATGTTTAGTGTAACCTACAACATTAATTATCCCTTACGTTACATCACTTTCCATAGTTTAATGTACAACAAAAACAAAGGGTAATATAACTTCATCTACTGGCCCTTCCCAAAAGCTTCCATGGCTTTGGTGTCACCCCGCTCTTCGGAACCTGAAATTTGTTTGGTAAACATACATGAGCCGAAACTCGTAGAATGAAGATTAACTCATATGTAATGCATGATTTGTGATGTGTGATGGGAATAACCGAAATAAAGATGCAAGTTCCGTCAGTTTATTATTTATTCTCCCCCCCCACACACACACACACCCACGCACGCCAATTCATTAATTCCACAAGCCTTTTTCAAAACATTCATTTCTTTCACATTTTACCCATATTATTTTCTCATTATCCGGTTTTCACAAAAACCATATCACATTTTCGTATCCGATTTATCACAAAATCGTATCACAATAATGAACCGGCATCGGGTGCAGCTTATAGAAACTCCTCCCTATTATCCCAATAGGCTACGTGAAGCTATTGGTTAATAGATTGCTCTATAACTCATTACGACGCAACACCACATTTTAGGGACTAACCCGTGGGAACATGGTCCCCATCTTGCGCAAGCTTTCAGTCTTTCACCGCGGACCCGCCAGGCCAACTTAATCCACATCAATCCATCTGGTTCATTATTATCAGAATGTAAACTTTTGCGGGCTTTCACTGCAGGACCGCAATGCCTCATTATGTATGAACTTTCACGGGCTTTCATCGCAGGACCGCAGTCCATCATTATGCATATTCCATATTCAATCGTAGGGTTTCAATTCAAGTTAATAATTTCATTATGTAGTTTCTCATAGTTCACATCATTACTTCATTGTCACCAAGTATTAACATAGATTTTAATTCAATTATAATCATATCATTTGAAGAAAAATGGAATGCACTCATCATACGCATATACACAAGTTTGAAAACCAAGTTTCTCTTCTAAATTCTTAGCAATGTCAATGATGACCACATCATATCGCAACCCTCAGATACCCTTTCTTGTTCTTAAAATAACCGTTATATGTAGAAAACCTATTTTATCATAAAACCCAAGCAACTGGTACAACACTTGCAACCCAACCCAAGTATATTAATATAGGTGTATCCATAGCCCATGGACCAAGAAAAGTGATAAAAAGTTCATTAAGGATGAAAAATAACATTTTCTAAGACACTTGGCCAAAAATAGGTGAAAAATGGTTAAGAACTTTTTACATACCCTCACTATTTTGGTCATAACTTTTTCTACAATGCGAATTTTTTTTTATGAGAGTAGTCTTATTGGAAATAGAACTTTCGGGACTTCGATTTGAGTATAAAATTGACCCCATTTTGGAGTTTGGATGAGAGAGATACATTAATTTAAAAAATAAAATTTTGACAAGTGAAACAGACTGCGCGATAGATCGATCGATCGGTCTATCCAGCGGTCTGGCCTGCAGAAAATACCGAGAACAGCTCTTGACCGCTTGATAGACTGATCGATCCATCCATCAAGCAATCTTGTGTTGAGAATTGATTTTTTGCTAGGTTTTGAAGCTAATCCAAACCCATTTTTTATACAAAAACATGGAATCTAAAGTTTTATAAACCTCTTTTCTCACAACACTTCTTCAAAATCATGATTAAATCATTTCTCAAAACTCTTATTGTCATCAAACCCAACTCAAATCACACACAAGTCCAGCAATTTGTTGATCAAGTATGAAATCAACTAGGTTTTATTCATACAAGCAAAGTTTCAACCCAAATCAATATAAAACGTATGAGAGAATCTAAATCCTACCTCAATTAGCTCAAAGCCTTGAGATTCCATCACTTTCTTCCTCCTAGGGTTTCGGCTACTTGGAGTTTTGCTCCTTGATGGTTCAAATCTTGATTTCCTTGTTTGTAGGTCTTGAATCTCCTTTCATAGCTCCCAAATGTGGCCTAGCTTCACCAATTTGAGTGGGGAAAGGTTAGGGTAGTGGGTTTTCTCCTAAATTTTCCCAGAGAATAAGAGAAGAGGAAGAGAAGAAATGAGGAGTAAGGGTGGCGTGGATGAGGGATGAGGGTGGGATCCTTGCTTTATATCTCTCTCCCCCATTTCTCTACAAAACTCTAGAATGGCCAAAGGACCATGTTTGGCTTGCTTATTATGATTTTCTCCTTTTTCTTTCTAACTTTAACCCTCATGATCCATTTCACTCTAATTTAATTCCATTAACTTCTTAATTTAATCCCACATTTACAACTAAATTTTTAAACCCATATTCCAAGAATTTAAATTAATAAGCTACACTTAGCCACAAATTATTATCATTTCTCATCCTATATGTCAATTACACTTTCACATATTAGTAAGTTAACCGTTAACAAATAAAATTTTATAACGTCCACGTTCAAAATTAATTTCATCTCCTCACTTAATCGAAGACATGTAAGCACAAAATAAACACGTACTCAGTCCTTACATCTGGGGTCTAGGGTCTAGGGTCGGGGCTCAGGGGTCAAGGGATCAGGGCCCCCGAGATTTTAGGGGCTCGTGGTCTCGGACTTCCAGGGGTCCTAGATGTTTAGGGGTCTGGGGGTCCTATGTCCTGAGGTTTTGGGGGTTCGAGGGTCCTAGGGTTTGGGGGTCCCAAGGGTTCTGGAGCTCTAAAGGTTTCAGAGGTTTAGGGGTCCGGGGGTCCTAGGGTTAGGGGGTCTAGGGTCCCGGGGGTCTCAGGGATCCGATGGATCGGGGTCTTGGGATTTTGGGAGACTAAGGGGTCCGGGGTCCCAAGGCTCAGGGGTCTTGGGGTCGAGGGGTTTGGGAGTCCCAAGGGTTCGGAGGCTTGAGGGTCTAAGGGTTCGGGGGTCTGGGGGTTCAAGTGTCCGAGGTATCGGGGGTGTCAGGAGTCCTAAGGTTTGGGGGTTTCGAGGTCTAAGGCTTTGGGGCTCATGGGTTCTGAGATCAGGGGGTCCGTGGTCCCAAGGTGTTGATACCCTATTTTGACCCCGCCCAATCTTAGGTGAATCCGATGATGAAAACAGGTGGAATAATGCTTCAGTTCAATCATCGAAAAAGTGATCCAAGCTTGGTATTTGAACCCAATCGTCAAAAAATCGTTAACCAAATGAAATTTTGTTAAACCATCGATAACTTGTTATGCAAGTCATTTCTAAAGTGACGACCGCCATGTTTATTGTGACGACCGTCAATAGAACTTCTTGGAAATCCTAGCCAAAAGTGGCGATCGCCACATTCATCCTGGTGACGGCCAACTCTAATTTTGGCGACCGCCAATAGAACCTTGAGGAACCTTTCTTAGACATGGCGATCGCCACCTTCAACCTAGCGACCGCCAACTCCAAATGGCCTGACATGTCCAAAAACGTGGCAACACCTCATTGGTTGAAGAATTCTATAAATACCGTAACTCCTGGTACGTTTTCAAGACAGAATTTTAAAGAGAGGTTTAGTGAGAGAAGCTCTGCCGAGTCGCCGAGCAAATATGAGCCTCGAGGTCGAAGCCCTGCCGAAATACCAAGATCCGAATCTCCGACGCCCACAATAGAACCCTGACTTGGGATCACTATATGAGGATTGGACTTCCAAGGCACAATTCCTTGATTTGAGGATTCTTTAGCAATCTAGGTATTCTATCTGGATTTCCGATCTTTCTAACTCCATTCCCTCTCTCTTGGAGTGATCGAGTTAACTTTCAATTTCAATTCGCATATCTCTTCCATATTACATAGTTAATTTGTTTGTCATTTACATTGCCTCATGTAACTTAATTACTTTAATTAATTTCTTAGTTTACATATCCACACTAAACACATAGCTATTTTTCATTAATCCATCAATTAAGTGCTAATATACTTTGGCAATTACAACTTGTAATGTTGTTAATTATTATTATCAATGCACTAATATTCATGTGAATGTAGTTGCCAATACTACATTCACATTTTCTAAATAATTGTTTAGATATTTTCTTTTCTTTTAGTATTAGTCTAATATTCATTTAAATAGTAGTTCATCTTCTTTTCTTTTCTTTTCTTGCATTATTAGTTTAATATTTTAGCATTTATTTCTTTTTTTTTTTCTTCTTTTCTTTTAAATATTAGTTTAATGTTCATTTTCTTTGAAACATTAGTTTAATACTCTTTTAATAACTTTATTTTTCTCTTCTTTTTCTTTTCTTTTAGCATTAGTTTAATATTCTTTTCTTTTTTTTCCTTTATTACTAGCTTTTATAATGTAACATTTTATTTATTAGCTTTACTTTTCTTATAAAATTTTATTTTCTTTTTTCTATAAAGCTTTATTTTTCTTTTATAGTACTTATTTTATCCTTTTATTTTGTTAAACTCAAAAATCACAAAAAGTTTCTTAAGTTAGTTTTCACTTTTAAATGGTAGTATAATTTTCTTTTTTAACAATAATTGAAACTCACTTGGTCGTTTCATTTCTTTTTTTTTATTTTGTTTAAAAATGTAAAATGTAAATAGTTAAGTTTTCTTCTCATTAGTTTAATAAACATTTTTTAACCTTTTCGTTCTTAGCATAAATTTTCTTATTATACACTTAGTATTTTTTCTATTAAAAGTTCATCATGTTGATACTAATTTAGTTTATTTTTGATAACATACATGTCTTAGTTATTTTCTTTGAAATTATACTTAGAATAGATTAGCTTATTTTGTAGCAATTCATATTTAGATAATTTTAGCATTTTTCAGCATATTTTTGTTCTTTTATGTAAATCATGATAGTTAGTTTATTTTTGTGAAAATTACATGTGAGAGTCCACCATGTATCTTTTAGTTAGAAATTGCATGACATAGGATTTATAATTTGTCTTTTAACACTTGTTTTATTTGGCGTTCTATATACATATGTTATGTATTTTTCATATTTGATTTTGGATATCCTCTTTTTACCTCCACTTTTTTTATTTGCATGCATTTGAGAAATCTTATTAAATGAACTAATGATGATTAGTAGAAGCCAACCTTAGGGTTGGGTGGACGGGGTGCCAACACCTTTTTCGATTCGTACCTTAACCTCCGAACCCTCTTTTTTCAATTAACGTTTTGAAGATCAGTAAGCCATTTTTGTTTTTCTTAGTTTTTCTCAAAAACTAAGTGGCGACTCCATTTTTAATAAAAAAGTAATTTTTAAAATTTAGTTTTCGAGGTGCCAAAAGATTTTTCAAACATCTTTGAATTTTTTTATTTTTGAAATATTTTCAAAACTTCAAAATCCCAGCGCCACAGTATTTTTTGGCGACTTAGCTGGGGAGTAGTTTGTAAAATCACATAAGAGGGTTAGACTTGAAAACATCATTGGTTCTTAATATGTATTTCTCATTTGCATTATCGCATGCATGTGCATTGTTCTTCAACCCCCCGTCTGGTAGACCTAATGTCTTAAACGTTCATCCGCTTCGGGAATTATTGGGAAGGCGGGCAAACCTTACTAACTACACGCTTTTATAGGTGCAGTAAAAGGGTTCGGACGTACCGTTTGACCACGTCTTGCATCACTCCAGGCATATAAGGTATATACCCAGCTCTATTCAGAAGGTACCCTATTCGATTGACTAAAATTGGCCTTTCTGCATATAGTAACTTAGAACCCCCATTAGATGCTGCTGACCCTAGTAAGATTATGTGTTTTGTTAATTGTATATTTTGTTTGCGTATTGTTAGGATTATTTGGCTTAGGCTGTTCCTTTTCTGGGTTCAATTTGAATTTTCTTATATCTTTCGTTTAGGATAGTTTTTCCATCGGGTTCTTACCAGGATTTTGTTCTTCGCCTGATTTGGTTTCACACTGTAGTTTTCTTCTCGGGGTCATCCCGCGCTTTGTTTTGAAGTCTCTAGGATAGTTTATCTCTCTTCTGGGTTCTCCCGGGTTGTTGGTTTTCCCCCGTTGTTGTATTAGGCTCGCTTTTTTTGAACCCCCGTTAGACTCGTTTAAGCCAGTTCTATTTTTCTACCGTTATGCTGCCCATTTTTCCTTAGAATCTTAGATCAAATCGATCCCTTTGGCCTAGTTCTGCTTTCTTGCCAAAGTGCTGCCCGTTTCTCTATTTAGATTCTTCGGATAAACTTTCCCTCTAGAATCTGGTCGATCCTCCTTCTTAGCCATCATCTTGGTTTTCGGGTGTTCAGCTGTTATGCTTGGGCCCAACAAGGGCATCGCTTCAGTTCAGTGATTATCTGCTCTCCGTTTTGGGAATTTAAGATGTTTGCTACCTATTGTCAGAGTTCTGTTTAGATAGGTGTTTGATAATAGTTACTATGCTTTTGGTATCCAGGTTTTCTTCGAGTTTAGATCATTGAGTTGGGAAGACTACAGTCAACGCGTGTCTGGGCTTGATCAGTGACAGGTAGACTCAATAGGATATCTGAACAGCCAGCTAAATCAACTGAGATGGTAAAAAATGAAGTAAATCTGACAGCCCTGATGAGGGCGATTACTGATATACAAAGGGCCGTTGAGCAGCAAACCCAGGCTCAGGTACAATGTTAGGCACAGATTCGGGCGATTCAAGCCTGTTTATCGGTACTGAATGAATAGCATGACGAGCCAAACGGTAATGGGAAAGACTTTTGGGATGATAATCAGGTTCCTGATGGACCACAAGTTGTTTCGCAACCACCACCGATTCCTCGTCAGGTGATAGCTGAGAAAGAAAACACTGCTCAGTCCAGAGAATCTGCATTAGCTAAGAAGATCGACCGGATGGAAAAGGTCCTTAGAAAATCCAAGAGAGTTGAGAAATATATGCTCAATGTAGGGGGATTTTGTTTGTTCCCGGATGCTAAGCTGCTGAAAAAGTTTAAAATGCTTGAGATGGAGAAGTTCAATGGAACTGGTGATCCTAGAATTCATTGAAGAATTTATGTCGATACCCTCTCTTCCATGGGGATCAACGACCAGTTAAAGGCTTAGCTATTCCACCTATCTCTTTTAGGGGCCGCCCAGAGGTGGTTCCTCTCTTAGAATATTGCAAAGACCAGAACATGGGAGGACATCGCCACAGCTTTTGTCAACCAATACCACTATAATGTTTGGCTAGAAGTAATCACTCGAGAGCTGAATACCACTCGTTAGGAAAGTAGAGAACCATTTGTGGATTTTCTAACCAGGTGGAGGGGGAAAGCGATAAAAATGACAAATCGGCCAATTAAGAAGGAACTAAAAAGGAATGTAGTTAGAAACCTCCAGTCTCCATTGAAGCGTTATCTGATAACACAACCGCCGTCTACTTTTGAGCAGTTGTTTAATACCAGGGTTCAGATAAAAGATGCAATTCAGTCTAGTGATATCGAGGAGGCCGAACGAAGCCAAAAGTTGAGAAGACCATACCCATCTAACAACCAAACCATCCCACCTCTTCCACTACCCCTGCATCTCACTTTAACGAGGTGAATTTGCTAAAGCCCCAATCAGGTCGATCGAATTCTTCATCTTTATTACCTCCTCCCAAAAACAACAAGCCGTCGCAGCTGAAAAAGCCAAGGAAAGTTTCACTCTCCTTAATATCTCTCTGTCCACGGCCCTAAATCAACTTATCGAGAAAGGACTGATAAAGCTTCTTGATCTAATGCCGCCTCTTAACCCTTT
The DNA here is from genome assembly GCA_034768845.1 of Heliamphora exappendiculata. Taxonomy (NCBI): domain Eukaryota; kingdom Viridiplantae; phylum Streptophyta; class Magnoliopsida; order Ericales; family Sarraceniaceae; genus Heliamphora; species Heliamphora exappendiculata. Next base: position 10,921 of record JAOTRH010059335.1, read on the forward strand.
ACCACGACGCTATGATTCCACCCAATATTACTTATACCATCAGAGCCACGGACACCCAACTGACAACTGTCTAAAACTCCGCCATGACATTCAAGATCTCATTGACAGTATGGTTGTCCCACCCCCATCTGCACCGAATGTCGCAGCTGACTTTTTCAGATTCTTGATTCAAGTCTCAAGTCTGAGGGCACATCTGTCTATGCACCATCTTCTTTTGCTTTTGATTTTGTAATCCCTGCTCTTTTTGATGACATAAACAAAGGTTTTGATTATTCTGTTTTGCTTCATTTATTTTGTATGCTTTCTGATGATTTTCAATTCGAAGGGAACGTCTCTGAAGAATTAAAATCTTTAATAAAAAAAAGATTAAAAAAATGCGTGCCCAACCAATAATTGAAGAAACTTTGTCAATAAATCTGGATAATAAAATTAACTCACAAATTATCCAAATTGGTTCTTCATTATCTTTAATTGAACGTGAGCAATTAATGACTTTATTAAAAGAATTGAAAAACGTGTTTGCATGATCATACGAGGATTTGCCTGAAATTGACCCCGATATTGTCCAATACCATATTCCCTTTGTATCCCGATACTAAACCGGTCAAACAGAAATTGAGAAGGATACGGCCAAAATGGGCTTTAAAGATCAAGGAAGAAGTCCCCAAGCAAATCAATGCTAGTTTCCTTTTGGTAATCGAATACCCAAAGTGAGTGGCGAATATTGTACCGGTCTTGTAGAAAGATGGATGTATAAGAGTTTGTGTGAAATTTTTAGATCTCAAAAAGGCCAGCCCAAAGACGACTTTCCACTATCGCATATTGATGTTATGGTGGACAGTGCAGTGGGGCACGCCCTCTTGTCATTCATAGAAGGTTTCTTTGGGTACAATTAGATTCTAATGAACCCTAAAAATAGAGAAAAAGTGGCATTCACTACACCGCGGGGTATCTACTGCTGTCGTATGATGCCAGGGGCAACCTACCAAAGGGCTGCCACTATTTTATTGCATGATACATGAAGACGTCGAAGTATATGTATGCAACATGATTGTGAAGTCCAAAGATTGAGAGGGCCATGTCATAGTGCTGCACAAATTCTTTGAAAGACTCAAGAAGAATAAGGTGTGTCACAACCCGCAGAAGAATTGGATGAAAGAACTTCTCTTATTCGATGAAAGAAGACTACAAACTCTGTTCCACATAGAAGGGACAAAGCATTCAACAAAAAAACACCCGGGACTTGAGAGAAAGTGACTTGGCTCTCAAGGAAATCAAGGCTCCTATTCTCGATTCAAGAGGAAAGTTCAAGAATTGGGCCAGGCCGTATCTGATCAAGACTATTATGATCGGTGGTGTTGTTATCAGTATGGATTTAGATGACAATGTGTTCTCCACTTCAGTCAACCTCGATCAACTCAAAAAGTACTATCCTTGAGGTAAAAAAAAAAGATAAAAAAAAGCTCGTTGAGTTGAAAATTAAAAAGGTAACTTAGGTAAAAGTTAGAGTAGCCCACAATGCCGAAAACCCAAAATGGCGACCTTGGAAAAAGTTAGGGCATCACAAAAGAAGAGTGTCAATACTCGAGAGCAAACCGAGCTCGAACTTTGTCATGGCCTGATTCCACTTTGTTGGGATACGTAGCCAGCTTCTTTTAAGAAGTTCGGTCACCTTCTTTGTTTTAGCCATCTTTGAATCCGAGTACTGATCAATGAAAATTTATCTTTGAGTTTTGATAATAAAATCTTTAATTATAAGAATCAAAAAATTTTAAATAATTGGGAACCTTTTTCAGATAAACGTGAAATTTTCATTATTTCAGCAGTGATCACAAGGTTTTGAAAATAAAGGGCGGGCACGCAAGTCCTAAACTCTTAACAAAAAAGGGAGCTACAAAATTCTAAAAGCAAAGCAAGTTCGTCAAATCTTCCTCCTTTTTGCTTCTTGTTCTTCTCCCTCTTCTCGGTTTCTACTCTCTTTTTCCTAACCAACCACGCCTTGTACTCCTCGGGAAGCTCAGTGTGGGATAGCTCCTGCATCTCCATCAATGAACAGGATGGCCATGCCTCCAGATACCATGCCAGAAATGGGGCCTGAAGGGAAGATGAATTAATACAACCCCATACGCTGTGAAATATGATTTGACCTCGACTGAACTGCCTCATGATCCAGTGTGGATAATAGAAAATGGACAGCCATAGACCAATCAGTAAGACATCTGGATGGCCCATAATGGTCAAAGTCATAAAAGGGATCCGCCACCAAGAGCACATCCAAAGTTAGTTTCTGTAGAAGATTTACCTTCTCTATCAGCCAGATCTGAGAAAAGAGAAATAGGTAAGAATTGAGAGAAATCAGCAAAATGAGAGATGTGTGGGGAAATAAAGAGAGAGTGAAAAAGGAGAGAATAGCGGTAAAATCCGAGAGAAATCAGCAAAAGGATAGAAGAGCGGTAGAAACTGAGAAAAATTAGCAAAAGGAGAGAAAAGCGAAAAAAGGAGAGATTTGAGTTTCACCTTGGAGAAGTAGAGGACTACCGACAAAAGACGTAATTACACTCAGGTTGATAGCACTAGACCAATCAGGGTCCTAGCCAAAACTAGGGGCACGAAGTCCTTCCTTTCCTTATTTTCTCAGCAATGTCCACCAGAATAGAGCTAACTCGGTCATCACAAGAAACGAGAAGGTATTGGGTAAGCAAATAGAAGCACAAACCATAACGGCGTCACAACTAAAAGTTAAAGTCACCAAGGCCACTGGTAGGGCATAATATGTGTCCAGTGAACCCCCAGGGATGAAGAAAGAAATCTCTTACCCAGTCAGACCACAAGGATGCATGATGAACATGAAAGGTATTGGCACGAACTCCCGTGGGACGAGATTAAGAATGACGGTAAACTCCTTTATAGTGGGGAATAACTCTTCAAAACCAAAGCAAAAAACATGAGCATGTGGAACCTAAAATTTGTGTAGCAGCCCTCAGCAATGGTTCGTTGATCCAAGCCCTGGTGCATTAGGCAAACTTCTTTCAAATCCTAGTTATATGCCAAGCGTTGTCTAGATTTTAGGTTCCTAAGATGACCCTTAGGTTCCATAAGCCCTGGTAAGCCAGGCAAATCTCTCAAGCCCTAGAAGACTAGCCACCTTAAGCCTTGGTGCGCCATACAAACCCAGCACGTCCTAGTAGAAGGCTAGGAACCTTAAACCCTGGTGCGCTAGGCATCCTAATTTTTAGGTCTTAACTCGACCTATTAATTCATGATTATCCTTTCTAATAAATTTAATTTTAAGCCGTAACTAAGCTTTTAATTATTTTTGTCTCGAGATTCGTTTAGAATTTTTAGATCTTAACTCGATCTATCAATTTGACGTTTTTCTTATCGGTCTTCCTCACGATCCTAAACTAACTTATCGGTCCTCCTCATGACCCTAAACTGACTCCTTAGTCCTCCTCACGATCCTAAATTGACTCGTCGGTCTTTCTCAAGACCCTAAACTGACTCATCGGTCTTCCTCATGACCCTAAACTGACTCCTCGATCCTTCTAAACTGACTCCTCGATCCTTCTCATGACCCTAAACTGACTACTCGATCCTCCTTACGACCCTAAACTGACTCATCGGTCCTCCTAAACTGACTCCTTAATCCTCCTCACGACTCTAAACTGACTCATCGATCCTCCTCATGACCCTAAACTGACTCTTCGCTCCTCTTTATGACCCCAAACTGACACCTCGGTCCTCTTCATGACCCCAAACTGACTCCTCGGTCCTCGTCATAACCCTAAACTGACTCTTCGATCCTCCTTAAGATCCTAAACTAACTCATAGATCCTCCTCATGACCCTAAACTGACTCGTCGGTCCTCCTCATGACCCTAAACTGACTCGTCGGTCCTCCTCATGACCCTAAATTAGGTCCTCGGTCCTCCTCACGACCTTAAACTGACTCGTCGGTACTGTTCATGACCCTAAACTGACTCCTCAATATTCCTCATGACCCTAAATTAACTCATTAGTCTTCCTCATGAACCTAAACTGACCCATCGATCCTCTTCATGATTCTAAACTGACTCATCGGTCCTCCTCACGTCCCTAAATTGACGCCTCGATCCATCTCACGACCCTAAACTGACTCCTCAGTCCTCCTCACGACCTTAAACTAACTCCTCGATCTTCCTTATGACCGTAAATTGATTTTTTGGTCCTACTAACGACCTTAAACTAACTGATCGCCCCTCCTTATGATCCTAAACTGACTTCTCGGTCCTCCTCACGACCCTAAACTGACTCGTCGGTCCTTCTCATGACCTTAAACTGACTCCTTGGTCCCCCTCACGATCCTAAACTGACTCATCGGTCCTCCTCATGACCCTAAATTGACTCATTGATCCTCCTCATGACCCTAAGCTGACTCCTCGACCCTCCTTACAACCCTAAACTGACTTCTCGGTCCTCTTCACGACCCTAAATTGACTCATTGATCCTCCTTACGACCCTAAACTGACTCATCGGTCCTCCTCATGAACCTAAACTGACTTATTGATCCTCCTCATGACCCTAAATTGACTCCTCAGTCCTCTTTATGATCCTAAACTGACTCATCGATCTTCTTCATGACCCTAAACTAACTCGTTGGTCCCTCTCACGACCCTAAACTGACTCCTTGGTCCTCCTCACGACCCTAAACTGACTCATCGGTCCTCCTCACGACCTTAAACTGACTCATCGGTCCTCCTCATGACCCTAAACAGAATCCTCGGTCCTCCTTATGACCGTAAACTGACCCATCAATTCTCCTCATGACCCAAAACTAACTCCCCTGTCCTCCCCATGACCCTAAACTGACTCCTCGATCCTCCTTACGACCCTAAACTGACTCCTCGATCCTCGTCACGACCCTAAACTAACTCGTCGGTCCTTCTCATGACCTTAAAATGACTCCTCGATCCTCCTCTTGACCCTAAACTGACTCATCGATCCACCTCACGACCCTAAATTGACTCGTCGGTTCTCTTCATGACCTTAAACTAACTCATTGGTCCTCCTCACGACCTTAAACTGAGTCGTCGGTCCTCCTCATGACCTTAAACTGAGTTGTCGGTCCTCCTCATGACCCTACACTGACTCGCGTTGTATTAAACTGTACCTATCATGCATCATATTTCTTATCTTGCATCCTTGCATTTTGCAACAAGAATTGCATTTTGGTATGATCCCTAGAAAAGGGGTACATAGGCAGCTCGATAAAAATTCGAGTACGACCAACATCAAATGCATGCTTATGTGCTTATGGCCTAAGATTGATGGCTCGGTTAAATGGCTGTTGTTTCTGAATCTTTAATATAACTTGTATCACGCGTTGCTATACAAGTTATATCAAAGAGAGCCAACTGTAGACACCATAATTTGATCCCGCCCAATCTTAGGTGAATCTGATGATGAAAATAGGTGGAATAGTGTTTCAGTTCGATCCTCGAAAAAGTGATCCAAGCTTGGTATTTGAACGCAATCGTCCAAAAACCTTCAACCAAATGAAATTTTGTTAAATCATCGATAACTTGTTATGTAAGTCGTTCCTAAAGTGGCGACCGCCATGTTCATTGTGACGACCGTCAATAGAACCTCTGGAAAATCCTAGCCAAAAGTGGTGACTGCCAACTCTAATTATGGTAACTGCCAACAGAACTTTGAGGAACCTTTCTTAGATATGGCGACCGCCACCTTCAACCTGGCGACCGCCAACTCCAAATGGCCTGACATGTCCAAAAATGTGGCAACACATCGTTGGTTGAAAATTTCTATAAATACCGTACGCCCTGGTATGTTTTCAGGACAAACTTTTAGAGAGAGGTTTAGTGAGAGAAGCTCTACCGAGTTGTCGAGAAAATCTGAGCCTCGACGCCAAAGCCCTACCGAAATACCGAGATCCGAACCTCCGACGTCTACATTGGAACCTTAGCTTGGGATCACCATCCGAGGATTGGACTGCTAAGGCACAATTCTCCAATTTGAGGACTCCTTAGCAATTTAGGTATTCCGTTTGGATCCCTGAACTTTCTAACTCCATTTTCTCTCTCTTGAAGTGATCAGGTTAACTTTCAATTTCAATTCGCATATCTCTTTCTTATTACATAGTTAATTTTGTTTGTCATTTACATTGCCTCATGTAACTTAATTACTTTAATTAATTTCTTAGTTTACATATTCACACTAAGCATATTGCTATTTTTCATTAATCCATCAATTAAGTGCTAATATACTTTGACAATTACAACTTGCAATATTGTTAATTGTTATTATCAATACACTAATATTTGTGTGAATGTAGTTGCCAATACTACATTCACATTTTCTAAATAATTGTTTAGATATTTTCTTTTCTTTTTTTTTCTTTTAGTATTAGTCTAATATTCCTTTAAATAGTATTTCATCTTCTCTTCTTTTCTTGCATTATTAGTTTAATGTTTTAGCATTTATTTTTTTTTTTCTTCTTTTCTTTTAAATATTAGTCTAATATTCATTTTCTTTGAAGCATTAGTTTAATACTCTTTTACTAACTTAATTTTTTTTCTTTTTCTTTTCTTTTAGCATTAGTTTGATATTTTTTTCTAGCATTTAATTTTTTTCTTTTTTCTTTATTACTAGCTTTTATAATGTAGCATTTTATTTATTAGCTTTACTTTTCTTATAAAGTTTTATTTTTTTTATATAGCTTTATTTTTCTTTTATAGTACTTCTTTTATTCTTTTATTTTGTTAAACTCAAAAATTATAAAAAGTTTCTTAAGTTAGGTTTCACCTTTAAATGGTAGTATAATTTTCTCTTTTAACAATAAATGAAACTCACTTGGTTGCTTCATTTCTTTTCTTTTGTTTTGTTTAAAAATGTAAAATGTAAGTAGTTAGGTTTTCTTCTCATTAGTTTAATAAGCATTTTTTAACTTCTTCATTTTTAGCATAAATTTTCATATTATACACTTAGTATTTTTTCTATTAAAAGTTCACCATGTTGATACTCACTTAGTTTATTTTCATAACATACATGTCTTACTTATTTTCTTTGAAATCATGTTTAGAATAGATTAGCTTATTTTGTAGTAATTCATGTTTAGATAATTTTAGCATTTTCTAGCATATTTTTGTTCTTTTATGAAAATCATGATAGTTAGTTTATTTTTGTGAAAATTGCATGTGGGAGTGTACGATGTATCCTTTAATTAGAAATTTCATGCCGAAGGACTTAGAATTTGTCTTTTGACACTTTTTTTATTTGGTGTTTTATATACATATATTATGTAATTTTCATATTTAATTTTGGATGTTCTCTCTTTACCTCCACTTTCTTTATTTGCATGCATTTGAGATATCTTATTAAAAGAACCAATGATGATTAGTAGAGGCCAACCTTACGGTTGGACGAACGGGGTGCCTAACACCTTTTTCGATTCGTACCTTAGCACCTGAATCCTCTTTCTCTGGTTAACGTTTTAAAGATCAGTAAGCCATTTTTGTTTTTCTTAGTTTTTCTCAAAAACTAAGTGGCGACTCCATTTTCAACAAAAAGTGATTTTCAAAATTTGGTTTTCAATGTGTTAAAAAAATTTTCAAACATCTTTGATTTTTTTTATTTTTGAAACAATTTCAAAATGCCAAAATCCCGGCGCCACACAAGGGTCCCAAGGTCTGAGGGCCTGGGGGATCGGGGTTCTGTGGGTCCGGGGGTTTTAGGGGTCCCAGGGGTCCTGTCTGGGGGTCCCAGCGTCCCGGGGTTTGCGAACCGAGGGGTCTTAGGGTCTAGGGGTCAGGGGTTC
>JAOTRH010059346.1:0-18732 GCA_034768845.1 Heliamphora exappendiculata
TATATATATTCAATGTACATGTAACATAAATCCTTTTCATCATCTATGAAGATTGATCCTCGTGTGGCTCTCCATAGTCCGGGCCTAATCTCGTTATATACCTCTTTCATATCCATTGATCGAAGATGGGACGCGCGTAAATTTTCAGACCGTTACGTAAAGAAAAAAAATTGTAAATATTAAAAAATATATTAATCACTGCTCAATAGACGATAATTAAGATATATATAATATATAAATATTTATGCAAAATGTATTAATATATGTAAAAGTGATAGACTTTACCTCTAAAAATATATTGATATTAAAAAATATTTATTTTTATTAATCTATTAACTATCGCTCCATAAACTATAGTTAACATGACCCTTAAAAAAATATTAAAAATTATAATTACGCACAAATGTATTAAAATACACATTAAAATAACGGTATAGTTCATCAAATTAAATTTATGTGTAATTAGTATAAATTTTTTTTTGATATTTCTAGCATTGTTGTACTTAAAGAGTATGGGCATTATTTTTGGAGAGAACCATTCTTTGGAAAATTATAAGCTATTTTCAAAATATTATGTAGACGATGTTAAATAATATTTTTAATAAATAAAAAAATTTAATATATTGTAGAGGATTAAGGTTGGAATCTCTACATATCCATCCACGCTGGCCAGTCAGTTCAAAGTGTTATCCACGTGTGCCTACACAAGAAATGGATGAGATACATGCCGGTGACTTTTACCAGTGGACCTTCTGATGATCGAATTGGAGCAAAGTCTAGAGAGGTAAGCTAAGAGACTAAATGGACAGAGTTTTTACTTGTAAAATCGAGTATATACCTTTACCTTTTGATTTGTTGGCTATTTAGAATGAAAAATATACATGACTCGCTTCGATTGTCCAACTTGACCCGAATAGGTCGGGTCGTCCTCTCTTTAATCAAGATACAGCTGTCAACTTGATAGTGACTTGTCGCAACTATCATCATTCCATGTCATTTTGTAAATTTCTTTTGTCACGTCAGTTGGCCCACCTTCCCCCAGGCCCCGTTTGGGGTGGGTCAACTTTTCTTGGCACTCATACTCCATGATTGGTTTAACTACTTCTGACTCCTCATCATTAGTACTAGTCCTTAATAAGCGTATCATGAGCACAAATAACCACATATCGAGCCCTAAACTTGGCTTTTGAGGTCTCCCAACGCATGTTGCTCGGCCATTGATGCTAAACAACTCTTCTTTTGGAGCTTGGCTGGGTGCCACTTTCCCAGAGTCCTGGTCGGGCCATACACATTGGTGCTTGACTAGACTTGCTGAGCACCTAATCTTGGTAGCTTGGCGACAGTCCTCCAAAATTTGACACCAGCTTCCATCCTCTGGTGCTCGGCCTATCCCTTCTCGAGCTAGAGCAAGCACCATGAGGTATAGGGTGACGGCCAGATGACCTGTGGCGTTGTACAGCATTCCACATGAATGCTAGGTGGCTCTACTCGAGATTTAACCTCTCTCATATATATTAAGGCTCCGATCGCTAATTAGCTTGCAAAGTTAATTCTTTTGCATTTTTATAATTTTAGTTAAAAAGACAAATTTGATTCAAAGTATGTTATTTGGTAAATTAACTTTCAAATTAGTATTTTTTTAAATTAATTGTCTGGGTAAAAATTTAGCTATTTTGCTTCAATTAGACAATAAAGTCGAAAATAATAATTATATGTAATTGGTAATGTTAATAAATAAGTTATGAATTAAAAATATTCTTGTATTTTCAAAGTAATGGAATCGAATTAATTTGAATAAAATATTTTTAAAATTTGTGTTTTGATTTGAATTTTTAATTTTTTAACTTTTTTATTTCTTTTTTTTGGCCAAATGGCTATGTTGGCTTTGAGGCGTTTTTAGCCAAAAAAAAAAATTAAAAAACTTAGATAGCCAAATGGGCCATAAGTGGCTCATCCCGTTTCTCCCACTTATGTAACAAAAATGAATCAATATAATTTTACTTAATTATTTTTTGAATAAAAATCCTATATATGTGATACTATATAATATTTCAATACTACCTAAAGAATAACTCGACCCTCTCTACCCATCTGTAGGGAGGCTAACAAGAATGATCATGAAGAGATTGATAGAAGAGTTAATTTTGACACATTAATCCTCCTCAACACATGAGGGAGAGCTAAAATGCCAAACGGGCCGTTGAGGGAGAGCTATAATGCCAAACGGGCCTCAGGTGGGTTACCTGTTTCACAAAGGTGAGTCAATATTATTTTAATTAAAATATTTTTTAAATAAAAATCTTAAATATCGTATAATGTTTAAACACTAAAAAAAAAAAAATTACTCAACCCTCACTACCATCTCTAGAGAGAGGAGGGACCCCTAAATTAGCAATTTCAATAACAATATTACGATCCTCTCCTTTTTGCCTTCTGCCCCCCCCCTACTAGATGACACAAAGTCAAACGTGTCTCCTTCTATATCTCACCTTCTTACTTTTGCCCCTAACCTTCCCCAGTGAGGCCCCTATCTGAAAAGAAAACGTTTTTTCATAAAATAATTAGGCCTTGTTTGTTTTAAGAGATTAAGGGAGAAAGAATTAGATTAATATACAAGATTGATCTACTAAAAAAATATATTTTCTTGGTATTATAAGTCTTACTTTAGTATTACTGAACTCAGATTAATAGTTTACTAAACAAGAGATTGCAGATTCTTCATTCATTGTATTAATAATATCACAAGTTCATCTTGATATTATTAGTACCAAACTCCTAATTAACTTTTTTTTTATCTAACGATCAGAAATAATTCTACAATTCTTATCTCATTATTTACTCACTATATTCAAATATAAACTCACATTTATAATTTTTTAGTATTTAAAAAACAATACGTAAAATGCTAATATTACTAATCCCTCGTATTCAGTCCAATCATATTTAAAATAATAAACAAGTCCTTAGTTTTTTTTTTCCCTACAAATAAAAGCTATCCTTACATTACCTCCTTTTATACGCCAAAGGTAATTTCCACTGTCCATATTTTTCTCAAAAGGTTACATTTTTGGGTTCATTATCCCATTAAGAGATGAGTTCCCTTTCATTCCTTTTCCGCAGCATACATCTTAATTAAAACTACATTTTGTAAATTTAAATTGGGTCCATAAAGATAACTCAAACTGCTTATTTCTTATGTTTCGTAAAAAAAAATTATTTATATAAAAATTCAATTTAATCAAATATTAGTACATACATAAATAAAATTTTATATTTTATTTTGTAAATAAACAATTTTTATTTTTGTTCTAAATCTTTTATTTTGTATAAAAAAATACAATTCATTTATGTATTTATTGATATTCAATCTAGTCCGTTTTTTATATAAATTATTTTTTATATAAATTAAATAATTTAAATCATTACTTAAGAGATGCTCTACGTTTAGCCCCATTTGATAACACTTATGTTTATTATTTTATTTTTTTTTTAAAATTGTAAATTGAAAATAAAAACATATTTGATAGTTATTTTCGTTTTAAAAAAAATGTAAACAGTTTTTAAAATTTACTAAATTCTTGTAAATAAAAAAAAATTTATTATCACTTGTATTGTAAATAAATTTTTATTCTATTTTTTTCAACCACCACTTCCGATCACCATTCAGCCACACTATCTGGTTACTACTTTCAATCACTACTTTCGGCAATTACATTCGTCCACGCTTTTGCCCCAACTCTTCCGACCACCTTATTTGGCAACTGTTTCTAATTATTACATTTAACCACTATATTCGGTCACCACATCTTATTGTCATATACGGTCATCGTTTTCGATTATTATTTTAGATCACTGTCGCTATCTCTTGCTATTATTATTAATTAAGACTTTCGATCACTACTTTCGATCATTACTTTTTAAATATTTATGTGTCAAGCATATTTTTATTTTTATTTTTGTAAAAATAAATAAAAAATAAAAAAAAACTTTAAACATTACAAAAACGGGCCTTAAAAAACGTTGTAAGGCTAGGTGCACAGACAAAGCTCACAGATCCAATCACAGATGGGGAAAGTAGAGAGAGAGAGAGAGAGAGGAAAAATGTTAACAGTTTTGTTTTCGGGGATGTGAAACTTTATGAAAAAATATAATAAAAATGATATTTATAAATTTATTTATAATTTTAAATTAAATTATTTGTAATTATCCGTTGAGAAGGTTTAGTACGGGTATTTGGATCAATTTTTAGCTTTTTATTACTGAGATCTTGATTAGTAATTTTGATTTTTTAGCTAAAAATATCAAAAAAATAAAAAGTTAAATTAAAATATAAATTCTTAAAATAATTTTTTAAATTTCTACTACTTTTAAGATATAATAATACTTCTTATTTATAATATATTTACTACCACTACCAATTACATATAATTGTTAATATCAAATATGTTGAAGGGTAAAATTGTCCACTTAAAAAAAAGCAAAAAAATAAATTTTTTACCCAGACAAACAACTTCAAAAAAACTAGTTTAAAACCTAAATTACCAAACAATATACTTTCAAGCCAATTTATTTTTTAACTAAAAACATAAAAAAAAAAAAGTAAAAAATCTAATTTTTAAACTGGTTGCCAATCAGGCCTTAATTTTTAAACACAATAAATTCTGGTGTGCTAGCTCAAGGTAAATAATAACCTTATTCTCTACGATATGTACCATTATTGGTTCAAAATAGTGTTAACAAAAAGGCTATGTCTACTTATACAATTAAATTAATACTAAAAAACTAAAAATTGTATAATTAATTTCTAATTGTAAATACATTTATAAATATATTTTATAAATACTGTTGGGAATGTTTATAAATTATAAATACCGTTGGGAATGTTTATAATTTATAATTATAAATACAGTTGGGCCTTAATTTATAAATACCATTGGTATTTATAAAATGCATTTATAAATTTATTTATAATTTGAAATTAATTATACAATTACTGTTGAAAAAATAGTGAATTTTGAACTTATGCGAACATGGTTTAAGTTAACTTTAGAGCTAAATAACTTTGAATTAGATTAATCTTTTTTATGATTTCAAATCATAATATGTTCGTCTCCATGAGTAGTTTATCATGATTTTTACGACGTTCAAAATTGATAACGGGTGAATGAGAAATTGACTCCTAAAGTGAGCCTTGAAAGTTAAAAATATGAAGATAACTTGAAGGCAAAAAGTCTCGTCCCACATCGAATAAAGATGAAAGTTTATGGTAGCTTATATAACCTAAATTGGAGATAAATGGTTGGCCTTTTAAGTCATCCCAACTTTTATTGGGGAGGAATTATGGATAAAATTCAACTTGGTCTATTGAATCACACGCGCGCCGGCCGGCCAGGCTCAAGTCCGGGTCGGGTCAACCTTTATCTTTTTGCGAAAAATTTAAATTTTGATTATCTTCAAATTTTCGAACCGGTTCTTTACTGAACCGAAATCGCGCATTTATTCCAAACGGGTTATGTCCGTTGGGCAAGCGATTTAACTGCCATGGACCGAACCGGTATGATGACAGTTTGGTTCATCTGAACTGTTGCTTCCGCCACCTATAAAAAGGCTGAAACATTCCCGTTTCAACATATAATTTTTCAGTCTTCTTGCTCTTACGCTGTCTCCATTACTGTTCTTAATTTCAGCATTTTCCTACATATCTGAGAGAGCATTCGAACATAGCTTTTTGATTCGCCAAGTCTTTTGATTGCTGTGCTGCTTCAAAAGACTGTAGATCGTTGTATCCTGGAAGACATTTGCCGTGAACTCAAAGCACTGTAAGAGAAAAATTTCGTCTTAAGGATATCGTGTCAAACACGAGTCTCGATCTACAATTTCTGTATCAGGGTCTATTTTTTTTAATTTTATTTTTGGGTACTGTTTAAGTTTATGTTTAATTTTAATCTGTAGTTTTTCTGCTTCCAGTTTATTTACAGAATTTTATGCTATTCTTAATTTTCTGTTCTATATCAGATTTTACTGTTTAGATAAAATAAATTATTACAGGCTTTACTAGCAATCTTTATCCAATAGTTACCTTTTTTGTTAACACTATTTTGCACCAATGATGGTACATATCGTAGAGAATAAGGTTATTATTTACTTTAAGCTAGCACACCAGAATTTATTATGTTTTAAAATTAAGGCCGGATTGACAACCAGCTTAAAAGTTAACTTTTTTATTTTTTTTATGTTTTTAGTTAAAAAACTAAATTGGCTTAAAAGTATGTTGTTTGATAATTTAGGTTTTAAATTAGTTTTTTTGAAGTTGCTTGTTTGGGTTCACATTTTATTTTATTTATTATTTTATTATGAGAACCAATCCTACTACTTCTGTTCCTGGGGCTTCTGTGCTTGAAAAAAAAATCGGGTTGTATCGTTCAAATCATTAGTCCGGTACTAGATGTCGCCTAATATTTATGACGCTATGTTAGTTAAGGGTCGAGAAGCACCGCTCAAAGGAGCTCTCGCGAAAGCCAATCATTTTTACCATGTTTTATGAAATTTTTTTTTTTAAGTTGACAATTTTATCTTTCAACATATTTGATATTAATAATTATATGTAGTTGGTAGTTGTAGTAAATATATTATAAATAAAAAATATTATTGTATATTAAAAGTGGTAAAAATTAAAAAAATTATTTTAATAATTTGTATTTTAATTTAATTTTTTATTTTTTTAATATTTTTAACCAAAAAATTAAAATTATCAATCAACACCTTAGTAATTAAAAGCTAAAAATTAGTCCAAATAGCTGAACTAAACATTCCCAACCAATAATTATAAATAATTTAATTTAAATAATTAATTTAAAATTATAAATATATTTTATAAATATCATTTTTATTAAATTTTTTCAAAAAGTTTCACATCCCCGATAACAAAACTGTTAACATTTTTCCTCTCTCTCTCTCTCTCTCTCTCTCTCTCTCTCTCTACTTTCCCCATCTGTGATTGGATCTGTGAGCTTTGTCTGTGCACCTAGCCTTACTCTAAAAAACCCGGTCACTAAAGAGAGGAGGAATGGAAGGAAACTTCACGTCATTGTCAGTTGGCGTTTCTTGTTTTGATTTTGGGACCTGGATTTGGTTGCATCATTGATGAGGTAAGCCAACCTCCGGGGTAATTTTTAAAATTTTAAATTTTAAATTTTTTTTATAAATTTGGATTAATTTTTTAAAAAAAATTTTGAGTTAAAAGTATTTTGAAAAGTCTAATTATTTAGTCGTTAGCTTTTTTGATATATTTTTACATTAATTTTAATAAAAAAAAATTATAAAATCAAAAAACTTACAACAAATGCTAATCCAAATATAGCGTCTAAGGTTCAAGTCTCACGGGACCCAATTGGCATCATTTTGAGACTGTCCATCGGGTTAATTTACTTGTATTTTAATTAATTTTTAAAGAATTAATCTTATTATTTATTAACACAAAACTAATTACAATTAAGGTAAAACTTGATATAAAATAACTGTAAAAAATAATATCTAAAAATTTTCAAATTTAAAATTTTTAAAAAATTATACTCTTAAATCCCAAATCTCCATCATTCCCATCCTCACAATTTCTTCCCAAAAACAGTCCAAACTTGATTGATCTAAACCAACATAAAGAACAGTTATATGGTGTAGTGGTTTTACAAGTCTTTTTTTAAAAATTACAAAAAATTATTTAATAATTTTAAAATATTGCATGACACTATTTACTTAATATTTCAATTTAATAATGTAACAAAATAATATTCTAAATAAAATAATAATAATAATCCACTGTCATTTGAGTAAGTAAGAGATAACAAGTAAGTCATTTGAATATTTTGTTTTGTCAAAAATAACATGTAAGTGATATCACATAATATTACAAAAATACGATATGATTTTTTATAATTATGTAATGTAACGACTTAAATAAATTATTGATTCATAACTTGAATAAAGAGTCTAACAACACGACTTAAAATATTTAATTTAAGTTATTAATAATAATTTATAAAAAAATTTATATATCAAATTTAATTTTTATTTCTCACCAATATAAAACGTAGTATCACAGGTAAGCTTTTATACTATGTAATTATATCCCTTGAAAGTTGAAACAATGAGCTCCTACTTCGCACCTTTTAAGAGCTGATTTTTTTTATAAAAAAAAATTTAAGCTGATTTGTTTGGCACGTTCAAATAGCCTACTAATTTTTTAAAAAAGTTTTAAGAAATTATTTTTTGAAGTAAATAAAAAAAATTTATATACATACCAAATATTCTATATTTTTTGAGGAAACTAACTTTAATGCCCCTCAGTTTAAAAGTGAACCTCTCAAAAACAAAAAAGTTGTGTTAATGGCCCTGTTTGGGACAAATGCTTATTTCATCCGTGATTGATAACTTCGGCTTTTTGGTTAAAAATACTAAAAGTCAAGATTATTCGTTTGACAAAAAAGCTAAACAATTAAAAAATCAAATTAAAATATAAACTTTTACAATTTTTAAAATATAATAATACTTTTTATTCATAACTTATTTATTACCACTAACAACTATATATAATTATTAATATCAAATATATAGAAAAATAAAATTGTCCACTTTGAAAAAAAATAAAAAATTTAGCTTTTTACCTAAACAATCAACTTTTAAAATGTTAGCTTAAAAGTTAAGTTACTAAACAACCTATTTTAAACCCAATTTAATTTTTTGGCTAAAAACACAAATATATATATATATATATATATAAATTAATTTTTAAACTAATTCCCAATTGGGGATTTCATTTGGCATATTTAGGGAATTTTTTCGTCATTTATTAGTTAAATTATTATACTTTTTAATCTCTCAATCGAGACAAATAAAAAAAATAAAAAAAATAATCAAAATATTAAAAAACTTTAAAAAAATAAAAATAAATTAATAAATCAAATTTTATGTGCTCATCTTTAGTAAAAAAAATTTATTTTTCAAATATTTTTTTTATACTTTTTCTGTTCATTTATTTAAGATAATTCGGAGTACGGAGATTTAATTAGTGAAACTTAGCCCAAACAAGACCAATATTTAAATACTATAATTTAAAAGTAAAAATAAAAATATATTAAATATTTTAACAATAAATTAAAATAAATTATTTAAATAAATTATTCTTAACAATTTTTTTCTTTTTATTTTTTTTTAAAAATTTGAAAAGTACTTAAAAGTTAAACTTTTGGGTAAATTATATTGACATTCTTTCTGGTTTCTGACAAAAATAAAAATCTCCCATATGATTTTTGAAATGTCACTAATCTCTCCTCAGATTAAATTTTTGCATCAAATTAGTCCAACTGTTAAAATTTCAAACAAAAACCACAAAAATCACCCCAAACTAACTATCAAAACCACTCCCAAAGCCACAGCTCCTATCAAAATCCACCGCTTCCAAAACCGCCAGCATCCACCACCACCTCCAAAAACCACCACTACTTGAGATATGAGAAAGAGAGAGCAAAGAAAGAGGGACGAAGAGAGAGAGAGAGAGGATACAGAGCGAGAGAGCATAGGGGGAGAGAGATAGGGAGAGAGAGAGAGACGACAGAGACGGCGTGCGGCGTGGGGGTCGATGGTGAGTGGTTGGTGACGAGGGTGGCGTGCAGCGAGGGGATCGACGTGCGGCATTGGTGGCTCTCTCATATATATATATATATATATATATAAGAGCAAAGAAAGAGGGACAGAGAAATAAAGTGGAGAGAGGACAGAGAGAAAGAGCAAAGGGAGAGAGCCGCCGCCACCAACTCATCACCGTCGACTCCCACGCCACACGCCGTCTCTGCTGTCTCTCTCTCTCTCTCCCCCCTGCTCTTTTGCTCTCTCTCCGTCCCTCTTTCTCTGTTCTCTCTCTCCTCTCTCTCTCTCCGGTGGTGGTTTTCGGTGGGTGATAGTGGTTTTGGGGGTAATTTTAGGAGTTTTAATTAAAAAAATTTTATGATTGAACTAATTTGATGCAAAAATTAAATCTAATGAAGGGTTAGTTACATTTCAGAAATTACAGAAAATTTTTTTATTTTTGTAAAAAATCAAAGAAGAAGTCAATGTAACTTACCCTAAACTTTTTAAATATGCAAAATAGGAATGTAACTGAGGATCGTACCTATAACCACTCTTTGTGATCATTCTATGTGACGATTTTTGCCCCAAAAATAGAGCCTACTGGCTAAGCTTTCGTTTGGCTATTGGCTTTTAATTCGGTTTAAAGTTACCTTTTGATTTTGACTTAAAATCTAAACAGTATAAAGTCAAAAAATCTTGTTTTTCAAACTCCAGCTTTTAACCTATTTGTTTTTAGGATTTTTGACTTTATTCATAATAATTTTTAATTTTACTCTTCTACATATAAAATTACACAAATTTCAATCAAACAATTATAACCCAGCTCATTTTAGCTGAAGGGCAACCATCGAATTTCATATTGAGCTTATTTGATTTTTTTGTGGTTTAAAAATCACAATTTTTTTCACCAAACGAATTTTTTAGTTTTTTTGATTTTTTTATAATAATTTTTAATTTTACTCATTTACATATAAAATTACATATATTTCAACTAAACAATTATACCGCAGCTCATTTAGCCTGAAGAATAACTATGCAATTTTACATTTAGCTTATTTGGCTTTTTGGGTGACTTAAATGTCAATATTTTCTTAATTAAATAATTTTTTTAATTTTTTAACTTAAAATAACTTAAAATTAAAAAATCAGCTTAAAGTCAAGTTACCAAACGAAGACTAAAAGTAGAATATATTCATCATTTGCCAAATTTAGGTTGATAATGAGTAAGTAATACATAAATATTTATATAAAATATAATAATATTTGTAAAATTAGTAAAAAAGAATTTTAAATGTATATTGATGTAAATTTTATTATTCTTTTTAAACTATTATTTATTGTCTAATAAACGTTGATTAAAAGGATTGACGAAAATATTACGAACCGAGCAAAAGTGATGATGTCGACACAACAATGTTTTAATATAAAAAAATAATAACAGAAGTTTGTTGACCTTTTTTAAGTTAAAAAATAAAAAAATAAAATAGTTTGGTCGTTAGGTTTTTTAAGTGATTTTAAAAAAATGCGACTACAGATATTTTGTAGTTTATATTTTGACTTTAGTAATATAAAAGAACTATACGACATTATTTACGTGTTATTTTATTTAATTATGTAGTGAAATATGCTTTGTATATAATAATATTAGTCCACATTTGTTAAATACAAAGTGACAAGGGTAATCCACTCTAAAGTGATCTACCTAATACGTCTCTTATATTTTAATTTACTAAAGGTATGATGTAAACAATGTTAGATGGTATTTTAGGAATAATTAATATTTTTTCTCGCCACTAAGGCTTCGATTGGCAACTAATTTTTTTATATTAAACTTTTTATTAATAGAAAGAAGAACAACTGTCAGACCACAAAGTTATAGAGAAAGAACAAATCGGCACAATGATTTTTTACAAATTTTCAATTAGTTATAAAGACCTTTTAATTTTAGCTAGAATTTAAAACGCCGCACTTGGCGATGACGTCCAACAGAGGAGAAGCGACAATTGCGTCTTCACTTTACTTTTCCTGCAGACCTGACCGAAAACACCCATAATTCCCACTGTGATGAGAAAAAAAACCCGTGACACCGACGAGAAGACAACTCCCACTCAAATGGAAGGTTCAAAAGACAGTAAAAATACTTGAAAAATAAAGAAAAAACAAAATTAAATAAGAGATACAGATCAAAATATAACAAGAACACTAAAATAAGACGATCAAAACCCCATCCCGAGCGAGAAGACGAAACACCACCAGAGTTCAGAGTATCGCCTTCGGAGCAGATTTGACCGGAGCACTCCTCTCGGAGCAGATCTGGCCAGAAGATCACACTTATAACAAATCTAGTCGTTGGACCACCCCCGATTGGCGCAGATCTGCTCAAAAAGTCCTTAGCCGAAGCACCCTTAGCCGTCGTAGCACTCATGACCGGAGCAACCAAGCTTGAAGCACCCTTAGCCGTCGGAGCCGCATTTAAAACCCGCGGATCACCACCCATCACACTCGCAGGAAAGTGCAATTTATTATGGATTAAGGAAAATCACGAGAGAGGGAAGAGGAAAGACAAGGGAATAGAGATAAAGGGGTTAGGACGGTGAGAGGAAATTCGGCTCCTCTTTCTTCTGCTTTCTTCTGCTGGCCAGATCTATACTGAGAAAAAAATGGTTTGTAGAGAGAAAAAAGAGCTACCGGACCTATTCAAATTCAGTTATTGGCAAAATGATGATATTGCATATCGATTGGCAATTAACTTAAAAATTAATTTTTTTACTTTTTTGTATTTTTTGTTAAAAAACTAAATTTAGTTCAAAATAACTTGTTTGGTAAACTAACTTTTAAACTAGTTTTTTTTTAAAATTAGTTGATCGAGTAAAAGTTAGTTTTTCAATTTTTTGTTCAAATTGTATAATTTTGCCTTTCTATGTAATTGAAAATAACAATTATATGTAATTGATAGTAGTAAAATAAGTTGTAAATGAGAGATGTTATTATTTTTTTAAAAATAGTAAAAATTTGAATAAAATATTTTAAGAATTAGTTTTTTTATTTGAATTTTTGATTTTTTTGGTTTTTTTGTTTTTTTGTCACCATATTAGTTTTTTTAACTAATAAGCTAAAAAAATTAGTGTAACCAATCATGACCTAAATCAAATGTTTGTTGTAGTTATTTATCCCAAAGAAAGAACCTCCTGGAACCATTAAATGTAGGATAGTGAGGTTTAGGGTCCTCTGTGAGAGCTATTTAAAAGTTTGTTTTTTTTTGTAAAAATTTTAATTTTAAAGTTATATCGTTTGATATTTTTAAACACTCTATTTTTTTTAAATAAAATAATTATAATATTTTTAATTTAAAATTTAACTTAATTTTTAAAAATAAGAGAAGTCATGTTATTAGTCCAAATACTAACATTTAAAAATTAAAAATAAAAGAAATTATAAACAAAAAATAAGAACACCTTAGAGATTTAACAAAAAACAAAAATAAAAATTCTATCTTAAATAATCTAAGTTTTTTTTATTTTTTTAAATAAATTTTTTAAAAATTAAGTTTTTTAAACATGACAAACGGGCTAAGAAAAATCAGTGTTGTACAATCTTTTATTTATCTTGTTTACAACCCGTATTTGTGGAATTTGAACGCACAAAATGATATTTCAACAAGTTTTAAATACATTTTTGTACGGATAAGTAAATTACGTTAAACGGTTTGAGTCGACTACAATTAATTATATACGTTTTAAGAAATTATTATTATTATTTTTATATAATTTAACCTTTTTATTATAAATTCACCCACACCATTTTTGTTTTGGTAAATTATCCTATCAGATTTTGATAAAATATAATTAATTTTATTTTTTTAAATAAATTATACTGATTTTTCTTATATAAAGTAAAATATTATTACACTGAAATACCTTAACAGATAACGCCGTTATATCCGTTTGTATAATAAAATATTTTTTCATTTTATCCCTCAAATTGCAGGCATTAAATTTGTTTTTATTTTTATAAAATTTGTAAAATAATAATTATTTAGTTCCAACACTGGCAATCAAAATCGTTTATTAACAACGTTAGCTCGTTGAAAGAATAGTCGACCTTATCAATTGAGAAATAATTTATATTTTATAATTAGAAAAATTTATAATAGCTTAAATGAAAAAAGAAAGGAAGGAAGATGAAGAACGGGCACCGAACCCCCCGCCGCTGCACCTCTCGACGGCGGTGGCGTGGTGGCTGGCGTTGGCGGCAACCGGCACAGCGGTGGAACGAGAGAGAGACATAGAGAGAGACCGAGAGAGAGAGAGAGAGAGAGAGAGAGAGAAACAGGGGAGGGAGTCCGGTGGGTCACCAGAGCAAGGGGTGGCGTTGGACGCGTCGGAGCCGGCGGAGTAGCGGCGGGGTCGGCGGTTGGTGGGTCGCGGCGGTGGGTGGCAGCGTGATGGTTGGCTGCGGCGCAGTGGAGCACGCAGTGCTCTTTCCTCTTCTTCTTCTCTGAGTGTGAGAGAGAGAGAGAGAGAGAGAGAGAGAGAGATGAGATTTGGGGGTTGAGAGAGAGAGAGATTTATTATTATATATATTTTATAAAATAAATTTTTATATAGAAATTTTAATAATATAATTTTATTTAATTTATAAAAAATTATTATTTAATGTATACAAATTAGATTTATAATTATTTATTTATTTATTTTAATTAATCATTTTTTTTATTTTTTTATTTTTTTGAAGTACGAGAGAGAGAGAGAGAGAGAGAGAGAGAGAGAAAGAGAGATAGTGGGAAGGGGAATGGGGAAGAGAGAAAGAGAAATTGAGAGGAAGAGTAATTTTGTTATTTAAAATTTTTTATTAACGTTGTTTAAAAATAAATAATAATAATAAATTTTAATATAATTATTTTAAATTAATGAATTTAACTGATTGAACTTAAGGAGAGATTAATATAATTTATCATTTTTATTTATTATCCCATAATGGCATCAATCAAATAGCATTGCCTTTTCAAAATGCCCTACAGCAGTGTGCTGATGCATGTACAAGAGAATTCCAATTTTACCCCTCAAATTCTAACTATCTGAATAAGTATTTATATATACGCTTAACGGACTGGGATAGAGGTTATTTGCTTATTTGTTGTTTTATTTTTGTATGAATCTTAATTTTTTGTAATTTTTTAGTATAAAATTATTTTTTTTGATAATTTATTCTAGTGTTAAAATAAAATGGTTAGCAGGTTTGAGAGTACAAGTTTACAAAGTGGGTTAATTTATCGAAATAAAAGATATTATTATGACCAAAAGACATAAAATTACATATAAATAATATTCATTTATATGTAACTTCATGAACTTAAAAAAATTGTTTTATAAAGATAAATATCGAGTTATTTCTTTTGTGTAGTTTGTTTCAATTATTAGTTGATCACATATATTAAAAATAATATTTTTGATATTATTAATTATTAGACTATTATGTAACGATTTTAAAACGTGAAATCATGTTAAATGCAATTGTAAAAATTTATTTATTTCTATTTTTATTATCAAAATAATAATATAAATATATTAAAAATATATTCTATTTATCAACTGAGCCGTTTAATTTAGTTTGTGATATACTAAGTTTGTGATATATTAATAATAGATGGGTAATTGTTGCCATGAGATTTATTTTTTTAAGATGTCAAGATTTTTTTGTTAATACATTTTTACATAACATGATTAGACTTCTATCTTGTTTTAGTCTTAATTGTGATCTTACTTCATGCTTTATACAACTTTTTATTTGTCCATGTTCTTGAGATACATGCTCCATTTACACCTTCATGTAAAATATTTTATATTGAATAATGTTTTTTTGTAAAATAATTTTATTAGTTTTCAGTATTTAGTTGGTACATAAAAATATATATATTTAAAAATAATAATAACCTAAAATACCCAAAAGCCATGAGAAACAATCTGGAATGCCCAATGGGCAATTTGGTGTTTTAAACTCTGACTATTGAGTTACATCATTTTTAAATGTTTAGATAAATATTTGAGGGTAATTTAATCTTTTAATTATTTTTGTTAATAGTGTTAAAATGTGAGGGAGAAAAATGTAATTTTTCTAAGAATTAATAACTGATATTTGACACAAAATTCAAGAAAAATTAGTGCAATTTACCCTTATCGTACCCATTGAAATACCATGAAAAAGTACAAAAATGGTTTCTTTATCGTAGGGGAATCACAACACGTTACCCTGAGGCCTTGTTTGTTTTTTTCTGAATTATTAATTGAATAGGATAGAGGGCTTCAAGCAGATGTTGATGTTGTTGAGAACAGAGCGTCAGCCAACGGAACGGCGAAGTGGAGATCGTAAATGGCGGGGATATTTACGTCTGCCTAGAGTAAAAGAATTTGAAGGGGTATAATTGGGATTAGAGTTAATCTGTGAGGGTATTTTCGTCGCGTATAATTTCTAGTGAAATGCCATGGGCTCCGAAAACTACCAGCGGAGAGATTTCGTAATAAAGCCATAATCAGTGAATTAATCATCCACCAGCCTTGTTAATCCATCCCAAAACTACAAAATAAATAAAATGAAAAGTTAATTTTTATTTTTATTTTTTTACGTTTTTAATTAAAAAATTAAACTAAATTCAATGTAGGTTATTTAGTAACTTACTTTTTTAACTAGTTTTTTTTAAGTTACACGCTTTGGTAAAAAACTAATTTTTTTAATTTTTGTTCAAAATAAATAATTTTACTTTTCTATATATTTAATATTAATAATTATATGTAATTAGTAATAGTAATAATAAACAAGTTATGAATAAAGAATATTATTATATTTAAAATTAATAAAAATTTAAATAAAATATTTTAAAAGCTTTTAAATTTTTCTTATCAAATTTTCTACTCTTTCTGGGTTCAAAGTTTTCAAAATAGTAATTCTGTTGCCATATTTGACCCTGAAAATTTGAGCTTCATTGCTTTTTAGGCATTATGTTGTTAGATATGACAATTTTTCTGGTTTCACTTGCTCTCACTTTAATTTTAGCACGTTTTTCTTTATTTACGAATTTTTTCTACTTTAATAAGGTGTGGGGGCGGAGAAAGTATATACTTCTCTCTCTTTATTCCCAATTATATAAAATAATATTTTATATATATATATAATAGAATAAATTTTATTTTTAAAATAAAACGAGACAAACACATAAAAATACTATATTTATTTCAAATATTTTCTCTATTTTTAATTTTTTATATTCTTAATTTTAATCATATATTAACTGTTATTTCTTACTTTATTATATTTAATTTTTATTAATATCACTTTTTCAAAGTTTACAATCAAGTTTCCATATATTTTTGTTCAATTCTGTTTTCAATTTTTTTTACCTTATCCCCCTTTTTCCTCCCTGATATATTAAAAAATAAGAATGACATTATATTTAGAAATAACAATTTCTCTTGTCCTACCTAGCAAATGCACGTTTTTTCTCCATTTTTATGAGTTTTTCTCAGTTCTCAAGAATAAACCGAGTGTGAACAATATTTATTTTTTTGTTCTATTTTTTCTCTCTTCGTCCCGCACCACCCCTAATTACATAAAATAATGTTTTTTAAATATAAATATATGTATAATATATATATTTTTTAGAAATATAATAAATCTAAAATATTAAAATATTATATTTATCTATAATTTTTATTCTCTATTTTTTTATATTTGTATTTTTAGTTCTATTGATTCGTTAACTATAATTTTTTATTTATTATATTATCTATAACTTTTATTAATATTACTATTTAAAAACTTAAAAATTATTGTCGAAATATTTTCATTTCCACCTTGTTCTTTGCTATTTTTTTAATACTTTTTTTTCGTTCCTGTCCCAATTAAATATGAAACAAGAATGAAGAAGCTTATTCTCGGCCCGATCCGACCGAACCCAGTCCGGTCCTATTGTCATCCCTAACTACATTCTCATCTCCATCTCGTTTTATTATCATTTTTTTTTAACGTAAAGTCTCTTTAATTATCATTTTGGCATCATTTATTAACAAGTTTAATGTTAGTTCTTAGGATTTTTATTTAAAATTTTTAAATTGATGATAATTTTATGATTTACATTGTAATTTAAAATATTTTTAACTAAATAAACATTTATTTATTTAATTAATTTTAAAAAAAACTAAAAAAATACCATTAATTAAACCGGATTAACAATTGGTTGGCAGGCGATTTCTGTTCACCGAACCCACGACGCCGTCTAGAAGAGTACGCACCAAATCAGCGGTAATTTAGTCATTCCACGAGGTCAGGCCGCAGTCAAAATAGAAAAGGATTATTTGTCACGAAAACACTGCCGTCATGAGCCGGCACCGGTTAAGTCCAACCCGACGGCAAGAAGCCCATCATCCATGTTTCCCATCGTCATCATCATCATAATCACCATAACTACCATCATCATACTTAATACCATTCACATATGTCCCCATTTGAAATAATGCCCTGTTTGGTCTAAGTCTCAAAATTTCTGTTTTTTTTTTTTGTCTTTTCTTAAATTTTTAAAATTTTGTGTTTTTCTCTTTGCAGAATTATTTTGATGTGATTAATCAAAAATTTTTAAAAATCACTACGAAAAAAAAACATAAATTTTGATTTATTAATTTATTTTTTATCTTTTTTATTTTTTTATATTTTAATTAAAAAATTATTTTTTTAATCTGTCTGAATGAGAAGAGTAAAAAAATAAAATAATTTACTTAAAATATAAAAAATTCATAGAGAACAAAAATAAACAAAATAAAAAAGAATAAATAAAAAATTGAGTGATGGCATATGTTAACTAACGCCCACTAACCAGACATGCCTATACATTAAATATCCATATAACAAATTAGATTAGTTGATATAACATGTATTTTGTGATACATTCAAGAGCTATTCTATCTTCATATTTAATTAATAATTATAATTTATTTATTAATTTTTTAAAAACTTGTTTTTACTCTATAGATCCAAATATTTAGTACAATGAACGATTCAACACAATTATTATTTGGAGGGCGAGTTCTGCACCTATCAAAAATGTATTTTGTAAATATT
>JAOTRH010059357.1:0-16554 GCA_034768845.1 Heliamphora exappendiculata
GAGAGAGAGAGAGAGAGAGAGAGAGAGTAGCAATGGCGGAGGGAGAAGAAGTGAGGAACAAGCAGGTGATCTTCAGAGACTACATCACTGGTTTCCCGAAAGAATCGGACATGTATTTGCGCACCGATAAAAGCATTCGCTTGAAAGTTCCAGAAGATTCTAATGCCGTTTTGGTGAAGAACCTCTACTTGTCCTGCGATCCTTACATGCGTCTTCTAATGCAGAAACCAAGCGCCCTCCCTCCCTACACCCCTGGTTCTGTATGTCTCTCTCTCTCTCTCTCGCGATGAATATGATATGCGTGTGATTGTGCATCGGGATTAATTGTATGATTGATGTTCAATTGCTAATTTAATGAACGGATTGTTCTGAATGTGGATCCAAATCCACTCTATGTTTTGGCATCTCCATTTTCATTTTTAATTTATACGGTGAGTCTATCAAGACGATCTCAATGATGTCATAGATACAGAAAATTAAATTGATCCAAAATAAATAACTAGATGATTGGATGATATAAGTTTTGAAAAAACTGTAAAGTCTATTTTTAAAATTATATTTGTCGTTCATTTTATTTATAGTAAATGTTTTTCAATCATATAATTATCGGTGTCTAATTACTTTAATTTTTTTATATGTATAATATTTTCAGTATAGTTTATAATATGAACGGGTGATATCATAAAGTTATCTACCTAAACTTCATAAAACAGAAATGGAGAAATATCCATCCATTTATTAAGGAAAGGAGATCCAAGCATTTTGAATATGTAAACAATTTTTTATGCATATAAATAAGATGGAAAGCCAACACTTCATAAACTTCAAAGATTTGAATAGTTTGTATTTGTTTATTATGTGAATGAATCATAGGGAAACCCAACCGAAACCCAACCGATTCGGCGAAACGATCCTCTAATAAATGCTCTGCAATTAAAGAAGCACAAGTCATTTTCAGTTATGGACCTGGTAATGGCGGTGAATAATGAAATTTTCTTGTTCATTTGTGAATTAATGAGGGTGGTACTGTGAAATTTCGAATCAGAGCATTTATTTTTATTCTGAACAGATTTCTATTGTTTGGAGCCGCTGGAGAACTTTTTTATTTTTTTGACTTCGTTTGGTTCCTAGCTTGAAGCTGGGCTTAAAAGCTCAAAACGTCGTTCTGTAAAAATAGAAGAAAGAATTATAGCTTCTTTTTAACTTAAAGCCTTTTGCCTTATTGGTTTTTTCTCTTTTGTATTAAAGATATTTTAAGTCAAATAAATTTTTAGCTTTTAAATCACTCCTAAAATTAACAAAATGATTTTTTTGCTTATTTTTTTAAAATGATTTAAAAGCAAAAAGTCTAGCTAAAGCCAAAGTTACCAAACGAAGGCTCTGTACTTACTCAATGATTTTTTCTTTTAACATCAATTTAAACAGGCATATGCTTTAGATTTTTTTGGTTTAGAAAAATAAAAAAAGAATTGATGAGACGAAAAAGTCCTTTTAAAGCTTTTGTAAGCTTTTTTCATCTTTATCATTCTTCAACTTTAGTCAAAACGGCCATATGATTTAGATTCATGTTATTACGATGGATTGAAAAAGTAAAAAAATACAAAACAAAAAATAAATAAAAATCTAGAAAAGCGAAAAGGAAGACCATTACAAAAAAGCCTTAAAAAGAAAAGAATTCTAAAATTTCTGGCTTGAACCCAAAGAGGGATGGCCTAATGTATTTATATTAATCCATGCATACAATAAATGAAATAGAAAATAAAGAAATCAAGAACAATTAAGGAAACACAATTCTAAAGAATCAATTCCGATCAATTTCAACACTCCATCTCAAGCTGATGTGAATATGTCAATCATGCCCAGCTTGACAATTGATGGCTGAAATAGTGATAACCTCACTGATTTAGTGAACATTAGTGAACATGTATGCGGTCTATTTAGATGACGGAACAAAAGAGGGAGTGATAATGTCTGCTCGAACTTTCTACCGAATAAAGTGAATGTTTACTTCTATATGATTGGACCTCTCATGAAGGACTAAGTTTAAAGTAAGCATAATAGCCGATTTGTTGTCACAAAATAGTTGGGATGATTTCGTCAACACAAAGCCTACTAACTCATCAAGGATAGACCTAAGCCAAATAGTTTCACAAGTGCTTTGAGTCATGGCTCGATACTCAACCTCAGTTGGAGATCTTGAGACAACTGCTTGTTTTTTACTTTTCCATGATATAAGATAATTACCATAGAAAGTACATAAACCAAAAGTAGAGCGTCTGTCAGTTTTACATCCCAACATAATCAGCGTTAGTGAAATATGAGAGTTTGGATTGTATACCAGCAGAGAAAAATAGGACATGACTAGGACGAGTCGTAAGATATCACAAAATATGAAAGGCAACATCCAGATGAGCTCGACGAGGAGCATGTATAAATTGACTAACAACACTTACTGCAAAAGTCAAGTCCGGTTTAGTATTGGTTAAATAAATTAGGCGACCAATCAGTCGTTGATACATAGATGGGTTGGAAAGTAATTCTCCAAATTTAGCAGAAAGTTTAAGTTTGAATCTATAGGAGTAGAGGTTGGTTTACACCATAACATGTCAGTATCCTGAAGGAGATTAAGTGCGTACTTCCTCTAAGATAGGGATATCCCAAAATGAGAATGAGCAATTTCAATACCAAGAAAATACTTTAGAGGGTCCAAATCCTTAATATCAAAAGCTTTGCCAAAGTCCTGTTTTACCTGAGCAATGCATGGGGTATCATCTCCTGTAATAATAATGTCATCAATATATACTAAGCCTATATTTGGCTTAGTTTTTTTGGGAGATTTTTTGCTTAAAAACCTCTTAAAAAGTCCATTTATTTGGTCTAAGTTGGTTTTTTCACATATTTTTGCATATACTATTTTACAAAAAAAACCAAAAAGCCAAAATCCTACAGAAAAGCTAATCCAAACACAAGCTAAGGCCCTGATTGGCCACTTGACTTTTTTGGCTTTTCGCCTAGAAACGCAAAAAGCAACTTTGCCCGTTTGTTAAGAAAACAAAAAAGCTAAAAGTCAAAAAGTCAAATCAAAACACAAATTCCCATCACTCTTAAAATAAAATAATACTTTTTACTCTTAATTTATTTACTACCACTATTAACTACATATAATTGTTAATATTAAATATATAAAAGGATAAAAATGATAATTTTAAACAAAAAGCAAAAAAGTTAGTTTTTTACTTAAATAACTAACTTTAAAAAAACTAGTTTAAAAATTAAGTTACCAAACAATCCACTCTAAACTCAACTTAACTTTTTGGCTAAAAACACAAAAAAGCAATAAAGCTAGCTTATAAGCTAGTTACCAATCGAGCCCTAATATAACGATACACCGATTGTCAAGACATCGTCGAATAAAACAAGTGTGGTCAGAGTGGCACTAAATAAAATTCATAGATAAGATAACTTGATTGAAACGGTTAAATCATGCTCTTGGCGACTGTTTCAGGCCATAAAGAGACTTTTGGAGGTGACAGACCTTGCCCAGGTACTCCCTCTCAGCCCAAAATCCCGGAGTGGGGTCTATATAGATGGTTTTGAGTATATTCCCATGAAGGAAGGTATTCTTGACATCTAATTGGTGAAGAGGCTAGGAATATGAAGCAACAAGGAATACAGGAAGTCGAACTGTGGTCAACTTAGCAACAGGAGCAAAGGTAGCACCAAGATTTTTGCTAGGAACCTATGCAAAGCCTTTAGCCACAAGGTGGGCCTTATACCAATCCACATGGCCATCAGCCAAGTACTTGATAATTGAAGACCCATTTACAACCCACAATCTTCTCACTAGGGGGTAGAGGCACTAATTCCCACGCATGAGTACATTCCAAAACATGCAGTTCGGTTTGCATAGCGGCGATCCACTGGGGCTTCTGGATAGCCTCAGCCATAGAAAGGGGAATGGGCACTGGCTCAAGTTTACCCAAAAAGGCACGATGAGAAGCTGAAATACCATCATAAGAGACATACTTGGTGATAGAATTGTGAGTACTACAAAGCCATCCATAACGAGAAGGGGGTTTGTTAGAATGGGCATGATACCGAGATGGGGAGATAAGTGCTGGAACTAAAGGAGGAGAAGAAGTACCTGAACTATCTAAACTTGGAGTCGAAGAAAATTGTGGCAGAGGAGGCAGCAAGCAAGGACAGTGAGAGTACTGTTGAAGGGAGGGGAAGGCCACCGTTGAACTAGAGGAGAGGAGATGGAGTCAAAAATAAGAATCGGACGCACGCTCGGGGAGGAGTCCACCACGGGAGGACAAAAGACAAGTTCCTGCAAAACGGAAGTAGGACTATAGAAGGTAGTATATTTGTAGAATGTGACATCAAGAGAGTGAAATATGTGGTAAGTAGCAGGATCATAACACTGATACCCTTTGGATATAACAGAGTAACCCACAAAGATACACTGAACATATTTATCATCGAGTTTGGAACGAGTGGGATGGCGATTTTAGACAAAGCAAGTATAACCAAATACCCTAGGCATGATGGGACATAAAGTACTATCGTCAATCGGGCTGAAAAATCTGGAGAGGGGTGGACTCCTACAAGGCTCGGCTAGGAGTGCGGTTAATGAGGTAAATTGCAGTAAGAACAGCTAGATGCCAATAGGACTTAGGGACATTTATGCCACAAAGGAGGCAACGAACAACTGACATGATATGACGGTTCTTACCTTCCATGACACCATTCTATTTAGGAGTATAAAAACATCTGAGTTGTTGCAGGATACCTTCTTGAGTGAGTTGGACACAAAAAATATCAGATATGTATCCCCCACCATTATCAGATCGGATTTGTCGAACAACAAGGTTTTGATCATGTGAAGAAATTGAGTAAATAAGGGTAATACATTCGATTTGCATTTTAATAAGTATACCCAAGTGTATTTAGAATGATCATCAATAAAAGTTACATAATATCGATGACCAGATAAAACAGTAACTGAGGAAGGATCTCACACATCAGAATGAATAAGATCAAAAGGACGGGAAACACGCTGCATGCGGGAAATATAATTGGCGCGAGTATGTTTAGATAGTTCACAAACCACATATTGAAATTTATAATGCTTACATGTTTTATTCAATGAACGGAATAACAAACATAAATATTGAAAATTTGTATGTCCCAAGCGGGCATGCCATAAGTTTAAAGTTTGAAGTGAAAAATCAGAAGAATTAGATACAAGCAAAATGGAAGCTTGAGAGCTTGAAATCGAAGGAGGTGAAGGTGGTGGCATGGTTGTCAAAATCGTGATCCGGATTATAGGATCGTATGATCCTACAACTTAATTTTGCGATTTCAATTCAGATCGTATAAAGAATCGCATTCTGAGCTGGATCGTAACATGATCGTTTGGGATCGTTCGGGATCGTAGGTTCGGGAGTAGGATCGGGAGTAGAATCATGGGATTGAGAGTAAAATCGTAAATATTTTGTTCAACACTTCAATTTTATTTTATTGCATGTTACTTCAATATAGATCAATTTGTAAATGTTTATAGGATACATCTTGTTTTTCATTATTTTTGTATAATTAAAGTTTATTCTCCATGAATTTTCTAAGATTATTGGACTTTTTAATGTTTTGACCAAGATCTTATGATTTTACGAACCGATCCGGTAGAACCCAAACGATCTATGTAGGATCTCGATTTTGACAACCTTGGGTGGTGGCTCCCCAAAATAGTATAACCCATCGCGCTCATAGCCCATGCCAAAAATCTTCTTCGAACTCAGGTCTTGAAGTAGACAATAAGTGGGTAAAAAGACGACAGCACAATTAAGATTTTTTGCAAGACAACTAACAAATAAAAGATTAAAAGCAAAGTTAAGAACATGAAGAACCGAAGTAAGAGTAATGGGTGGGGATAAGGACACATAACCCCCATGATTGATAGAAGGAGTAGAACCATTAGCAAGATACAGTTTGACGTGCAGGAACGATAAGAGAAATAAAAAATGACTAACTCACCAGTTATATGATCATTGACCCCATAATCTAGAATCCAAGCTAGTTGCGCAGATCGAACATGAAAAACAGTGGGAGTACTTGTGGCTAAAGTAGCAGTAGAAGCAGAAGGGATCCCTCGAGTCCCGGTAGTAAGAGAGCCAATTTGTTCCTGAAGCTGACCAATCTGAGACTGGTAAATGTTTTGTTGAACATTTCAATTCTATTTTATTGTATGTTACTTCAATATAGATCAATTTGCAAATATTTATAGGATGCATCTTATTTTTCATGATAGTTTTAATTTATTTTTGTATAATTAAAGTTCATTCTCCATGAATTTTCTAAGATTATTAGACTTTTTAATGTTTTGAGTAGGATCTTACGATTTTACGATCCGATCCTATAATCCGATCTGGTAGAACCCAAAACGATCCTATGTAGGATCTCGATTTTGACAACCTTGGGTAGTGGCTCCCCAAAATAGTATAACTCATTGCGCTCATAGCCCATGCCAAAAATCTTCTTCAAACTCAAGTCTTGGAGTAGAAAATAAGTGGATAAAAAGATAACAGCATAATTAAGATTTTTAGCAAGACAACTAACAGATAAAAGATTAAAAGCAAAGTTAAGAACACGAAAAACCAAAGTAAGTAATGGTTGGGGATGAAGACACATTACCCTTATGATTGATAGAGAAAGTAGAACCATCAGCAAGATACAGTTTGACGGGCAGGAACGACAGGAGAAATAAAAAATGATTAACTCACCAGTTATATGATCATTGGCCCCATAATTTAGAACCCACGTAGGTTGCGCAGATTAAACATGAAAAGCAGTGGTAGTACCCGTGGCTAAAGTAGCAGTAGAAGCGGAAGGGATCCCTTGAGTCCTGGTAGTAAGAGAGCCAATTTGTTCCTGAAGCTGATCAATTTGAGACTGGATGTGACTAAAATTAGAGAGAGCAGGAGACCCAGACTGTCCAATGGTCTCTGTAATAACAATAGTGCGAGAGCTAGAAGTGGAACCAAAAGCACGATTTCGAGCAAATCGTTGTTTCAACTCTAGGTGGAGTTTGAAGCAACGAGCTTTAAGTAGCAGGCAGTGCCATCTGATCAGTCATAGAGGGAGGCGCAAAAACAGGAGGTGTGGACGAAACAAGTCAGCAGCAACGCTCCTCCTCAGTATCAATAGTAGCAAATGTCTCATATAAGGAGGACATGGGAGATGTATTCAAAATCTAAATACAAAGAGAGACTCTAATTTAGGCTTTAAACCCATCAAGAACTGATATGTATGCTGACGAGTGAGCGTTTTAATCATGAGAGAAGCAGCTTCAGTCGGGAACTCATTCAAGGGTTCATATTGGGCCAACTCCTCCCAGCGAGACTGCAAGTAACCAAAATATTCTGCAACTGAAAATCCCAAAGCCTCTTGAGAAGCATGAGAAATATGCTGATATAACTCAAAGATGTGGGCATCATTACGAGCATGAGGGTCCATTTCAGTCAAAGCTTTCCATTAATGAGGAACTATATCATGGTACGTGAACACATTATAGATACGTTCCTCCATAGAGTTGAAGAATCACCCGAGTATGGTATAATTTTCAATATCCCATGGAGCGCGTTTTGAATCGCCCTCTGGTGGTTGTTTCTCAATTTCCAGAGACCAATTGGTTTTCTTGTTCTCCAAGATAAAGCCAAAGAGATCGACTCTAGGCAGCAAAGTTTTTCCCATTCAATAATACACTAGTAATTCGGTGAGCTAGGGTATGTTGAGAAAGAGAAAAATATGATTTGAATGACTTTGGGATACCTTTTTCACTAGATTCAATTATATTGTGTAGCAAAGAAAGAAACCC
Organism: Heliamphora exappendiculata; assembly: GCA_034768845.1. Taxonomy (NCBI): domain Eukaryota; kingdom Viridiplantae; phylum Streptophyta; class Magnoliopsida; order Ericales; family Sarraceniaceae; genus Heliamphora; species Heliamphora exappendiculata. The sequence continues at coordinate 7,877 of JAOTRH010059357.1, forward strand.
ATAGAGATTTCAACAAAAGAGGTTGAACAAAAAATGGCAAAAAATATTGCTACCGAAATAAGCATCGGTAGCCCCAAACAGATAAGAAGAATAAATGGTTATCACATCATCAAAGTTGAGAGAAACTGTTCTTGACACAGAACTCCCACCAGAGACGAAGAGAGCACTGCTGGTCGCTAGCGTCAGTTGTTGCGACGTCGGTGGTCAGTGACGACATTGATCGGTGGCATCGTTGATCCATGCGAACTAGGTCGGTGGTGAGTGGTGACGGCAAGTGTTGGCAAGTGAGGCTCAGTGCAACGCGAACAAGGGAACCAGATTGACTGTGAGTGGCGACGACAAGGGTTAGTGAGTGAGGGTTCGCTCAAGGCAAACGGGGTAACCAGGTCGGCGGTGAGTGGTGACGGCAAGGGTTGGCAAACTAGGGTTTGCAAAAAGTGCCGGGGCGATGGAGAGCTAGGGTTTGCAAACAAGGTTGGTAAATTTTTTATTTTTTTTTGGTACAGAATTTTAATTGGCTATGGTACCAAAAAGAATTCTGGACTTTCTAGCTTAAACACAAAGAGGGATAACCTAATGTATTTATATTTATCCATGTATACAAGAAAGGAAGTCGATAATAAAGGAATCAAGAACAATTAAGGAAACACGGTTCTAAAGAATCAATTCCAATAAATTACAACAAAAAGCTATTCCAAAAATATAAAAACAAAGCGTTCCCAGTTCATTGGTAGAACAACAATTTTGCAATAGATTGAATTTTAGATCATAAAGGAATAAATAATAAATAAATATTATTAAATAAAATAAGTAGGGGTCTTGTGTGAGAGATGAGTATCCTACTCACCTGGACATGGTGAAATAGGATTAGATGGCCTTAATATTGTAAACTCGCCCAAAATAGAGAAACAACTCTGCTTTGCATGTATGGTGGCAGCAATTGATGTAGTGCAAAGTTCAAATTGTTAAGCTTTTTTTTTTTAATGATTTTTTGTGGTGAAAAACATGCAGGTAATAACTGGCTATGGAGTAGCTAAAGTTGTGGATTCAGGGCATCCAAAATTCAAGAAGGGTGATTTAGTTTGGTGGAAAACTGGTTGGGAAGAGTATAGTCTAATCACAACACCTGAATCCCTCTTCAAACTCGAAGATACTGATGTACCTCTCTCCTATTATGCAGGAATTTTGGGTATGTACTTTGTCATTACATATTCAAATCTGTGCAATTAAGTTTACTTATATAATCTGCATAAATCCAGCTTGAATTCATCTATACCATCTATATAGTTTTGTCCAAACGCTTTGTTCGATTGCTTGATATACATTGTTAGGCCTATTTTGTAATATCTTAAGTTTTTGGGATAATGAATAACTTAACATGGCGTTAAAGTTTTAGTTTCAAGAAGTCTTGGGTTCAACTCTCGTGATATGTATTTGTTTTCCAGTTATTTGTTATTGTGCGCTATATTTTGTATATGCTGGTGTACCTGTTTAGTTTTAGTTTGTTTGTCTGACGTGCAAGACAAGAGCGCATGCGCGGAAAATTGGTAGATAACTTGATATACATTGTTTGTTTCATTTTTTAAGAATTAAAACTTTTGGGACAATTGGTGATTTAATACGCCTGAATAAGATGGATGTATTTTTAGATATTTATATGAGGAAGGTCATCTATATTCTGTCAAGTTGTGTTATAAAATCTTTTCTAATTCAATCGATTTTCAAAGGGTACAATCAACCTGTGCTCAACATTACTGCATAGCTTAGTTTGAATAAAATAGCACTATTTTGTCTTGTACTAAACTTGGGGTTGTGTAATAGAACAGTGGAAGAAAATGAGCAACCATTAGGACATACAAAACTACTGGTAGATAATAAATTTGAGTTTTTGCTCCATAGATTTATTGTGGAAGCGTACTTAGATGATGGACGAAAAATATAGCAAAAAGGGTTAATGCCATATGTGATGTTTATTAGCTGATAAAGCATTTAATAAGGTCCATAGGTCCATATGGGAGCCTTTTAGAGTGGGAATTGCCCCCAGGAATTGTGATCACAGGACATGCATGGAGGTATGATTTATGTGGGAATGATAGCAGGAGAGATAAGTGAATTTTTTGATGAAATTTACTTCTATCATTATTAGACATTGAGCCGTCATACCTTTTTAAGTGATGGACAGATTTCATCTTTAGTAAGGTGTTTGTGGTATTTTTGTTTTTGAATAATATTGTTTTAATTTATTAACTGGGGAAGGATTAATTCCAAGTAAAAATATCAAAAATATGTTTAATCTAAAGGTTTAAACTTGACTAAGATTGAATAGTTAAATGTTGAGAAACCGTTGTGTAAGGAAAGTGTCTAGTGGAATGTGATAGTCAATAGATACGATGAAGCGATTATTTTTAACATATTGGTATAGTTATTGATAAAAAAAGGGGTAGCTTGATGAGTTTGATTATTTGACAGATGAATGTGATAAAAAGTTTTGTGGGTGCTATATGGTTCTAGGATTTCTATTTGAATAAATAATTGGTTCTATGAGCAAACTATGCAGAAGTTTGGCCATGAGAAAATGAACTATGCTTTCTGGGAAGATGGTACTATGTAGTTTCCTGGTGGGTAGTGAGTGCAGTACTTTTTCGAATGAAAGGTGATGTTCAAAAGCCCATCTATTATGTTAGCAAAGTTTCATTAGATTTTGAAAACAAGGTACCTGCCCCTTGAAAAACTGGCTTTAGCATTAGTTTCTGTTTCTCGGAAGCTAGCGCATTACTTTCAAGCCCATTCTATTGTCGTCCTGACCAAACATCCCTTAAAGGCTTTACTTCGAAAAGTTGACTTCTCAAGAATAGTTGCTTGGTGGGTAGCGGATTTAGGGGAGTATAATATATAGTATGAGCCCTAAATAGCTGTAAAAGGACAGTTCTTAGCAAACTTTGTGGCAGAGTTTACTCTGAAGATAGATCTTAGCAGACTTTCCTGAGGACGGAATGGTTGAACGGGGTATTTAGCTTGGCTGCCACGCTGTAAATAATGAGGTCGAATATGAAGCAATTTTGGTCGAACTGCACGATGCAGAGCTTTTGGGTGCTCAAAAGATCAAAATGTTTTGTGATTCATCGTTTGTCGTGAACTAGTTCAGAAAAAAGTTCATTACTCCAGACAACCAGATTATCGCTACGTGCAATTAGCAAAGCAGTTGGCTAGAGGGTTTTCTAAACTCTAGATGACCTAGCTGAGTTCTAAATAAAATGTCCACGCTAACTCTTTCGCTTGTCTTGCATCAGTAGAGCCGTCGAAAGAGCGAAAGATGATCAAGGTTGAGAAACGTATGGCAAACTAGAAATAAAAAGTACCTCGACCTTGTAACATAGCTAATTTGATGTAGAATTTAACTAGAACTCAGTAAGGAAGAAACCAAATCCGAATAGGATAAGGGAGTGAGAGATCTAAACCAAGTAAACTACTCCAGTGCATAAGTTTGATCTTTATCATATAAGTGATAACTACCTAAATGATCATGTGAACAAGAATTCTATCTGAGGTTAATTTGTTCGCCCAAAGGGAAATTTTAATAGGAGAAGAAACATTGCCATTCACTCCATAAAGTATAAATAGCTCAAGAAGGGACATAACCAGAGCCAGGTATGTGAATTCTCATGGCAATAGTGCTCCCTCTTGAAATTACTCTAAGTGAACTAACTTGATCGTCGGAGTGTCTTTTGGTTGAATAACTTTTGGCTGGGAAACACTTACCTTTGTGTCTTGGAGAAAGAGAGATACATGAGAGAGCAGAAGGTGTTTGTGCTATGTTGTTTTGCTAGGGAGAGTACAAGTTGATTGATTGTGTAACTTTTTACTCACACTAGCTGCCATTGTTCTTCAATTTTCCTAGGTTATGTTCCCATTTTCTTTATTTGCACCCAGCTGGTTAGGTGAGGCCTTTATGTATTGGAGCTAAAATTTGGTTAGCAAATACTTCATACATGGTCCTTTTTATCCATTGCCAAATGTAGATTAGAACCACCAGTCACCAGTGATGTGGAGAACAACTGAAGTTCATGGGTTTGACAGTCTATTGGCTTCCCAGTGCACAATGTCACACAACCAATATAATCTTGGAGGGACAAGCATAGAATCGGACATGCTTGGGTGGAGAGCCACTCGGCCAAGCTAAGGGAAATTCAGGCATGTCAATCAGAAGCAAAGAGTGTGTCTGAGCGGATTATCCTCGGCTGAACTGAGGGATGCTACGCACCACCTGAATAATACCTTTTCCCTGGATGCCAACTAAAGACTCGGGCACCTTGTGTGCTATGCTCGGGTAGTGTGCTCGACTCCAAAGAGTAAAATTAAATATGCATGATTGGCCGGCTATTCGCCTCACAAGGATGACACATGACAACATGTCCATTGGAAATGCTGGTGTGGCAATGCACTAAAAGATACAAGTAGAAATGAATGGATCTTTGAGTAGTTAAAAATGACATCAATTGCACGCCTAAATATGTAAAATTCTCTAGAGATTAAATGCAACATGAACTAACATAGAAGGTCAGAGAACACAGCTTGATCCAAGTTAAACGTGGCAAAAGTAAGGGAAAACAATTTGGGGCTATAAATTGGAATGATTGCGTTGACCTTGGAATATGTCTCTATATGGGGAAAACTTATAACACGGATCCATCTAGTTGATCCCAAGTTCAATCAATAATATACTTGTTGAGCTGCGTTTAATGATATCAGTTTCATAGTTCTCTCTTGGCGTTATACTGCTTGACAAATGAGAATCCTAATTGAATAACTTAGACATGTCCTTTTTGTTTCTTTATGTTAGACATTTATCACTGCCGAAGGTAATTCTTATGAATTTGTTCAGGTATGCCTGGTTTGAGTGCTTATGCTGGTTTTTATGAGATTTGTTCTCCCAAGAAAGGCGATTATGTATTTATTTCTGCAGCATCTGGAGCAGTTGGTCAACTTGTTGGTCAATTTGCAAAATTAATGGGTTGCTATGTCGTTGGAAGTGCTGGAAGTAAGGAAAAGGTAGGTCACATCTCATTAGCTGATTTATTTTATTCACTCTGGCCATTTCTTTTTCAGTGAATGTTTATCAGGATATGCTCATATCTATGAAGCTCAGTCTCTTCATAGGAAGAGCCATGTCCAACGCTGGAATTATTTTAGCTGTGATATTCCTTAAACAATTGTAGATATCTGCAAAACAAAATAGATGTTTGTCTTAGTTTTTCAATTACAAAGGGAAAAAAGAAAAAGAAACTATGATGCAATAAAGACATTTTACCAAGTGATATGAGCTTATATGTTTGAAATGTTTCTTTGTTACTTATTGAGCCTCATCTTTCAATTACGGAATTTTAATAGAAACTTCCCTTAACCATTATAATTTACATAGTTCCTGCATGAAATTCATTGGCTGATATACATATAAAGGCAGACAATGCAGCATCCTCACTGTATCTGTATCCTAGTATTTTCAAATTTTGACGTCTTAGTGTGTCCCATCATTTCGGTGTCCCACATCTGGATCCCTGGTAATTGGAAGATAGGTTCATACCTTGATTTTGCTAGATATTGACATATGTTAACCAGAGCCTACTTGCGTTTGTCATGCATGGTGTGTAGTCATTCACTTTAAGAAATGAAATTTTATCTCACTTGATATAACTCCTTACCATAGTTTATGATATACCAATAGGCCATTACATGTTTTAATTTTAGTACAGTAACTAAATGTCTATTTCTGGAAGGGATCGATTTTTCTTTTTTAAAAAAAATTGTTTTATTCATTCTTTTTTTTTTTTGTGGTGGGGTTTGTGGAATTCAGCCTTTGTTTGGGCTTAGCTTATTTTATAAGTTTTTTGGCTTAAAAGCCCAAAAAAAGCCAACTGGTTTGGCTTATTAGGATTTTTTCTACTTTTTTTCCACTTTTTCTACATGATTTGACATCTACTTTTTTATAAAAAAGCCAAAAAGCCTAAAAGTCACTAAAAAAAGCTAGTCCAAACACAGGCTGAGTGTCTCTGGCTGTTTGAATTTTGATTTCGTAGCTGGTTTCCTGTATATTGTATTTTCCATGCCTATTGCATTGTATCATTCTTCATGGATCCATAATTTTGGCAACACTATTATGTCTATATATGTAGCTGAAAACTTTTGAGTCACTGAGGTGTCTTATAGGCCATAAACTTGAAGAAACTATATCCCCATACAAAAACTAACAATAACAAAAATCACTCTAATAAAATTCTCAAGGAATGCAGTACTTTGCATAAAGATGCTTTAGCTTCATTTTATTTGTTCTTTTGTTGATGATGGGAAGAGGAGGCAAGCGAATGAGTCCATTGTTGAACGTTAGCTAACTTTAATTTTGGTTTTCTATTATAATACTAAGGTTGATCTACTGAAGAGTAAGCTTGGGTTTGACGAGGCTTTCAACTATAAGGAAGAGCATGACTTGGATGCTGCATTGAAAAGGTCAGTATCTATGATCTGCAGAATAGAATTCTGAAATAATGCCTGAAATATAAGGGCATTGATTGGATGCCCCATGGAGCTGGGGTCATTACTTCAAATCTAAGGGCATTGATAGGATGCTCCATGGAACTGGGATCAATAGTATTATTTATAAGATTTTGTTGGTCATTATCATCGTGATTAATGATTTTGCGTAAAGTGTTCTCTCTCTCTCTCTCTCTCTCTCTCTCTCTCTCTGTGTGTGAAGTTGCTAAACACAATCCTTTTTGCTTAGTACACCCACCACGTGTTGAGACGTACACGATGCATAAACACTTATATTGGTGGATGTACTTAGCAATAAGGTGTGTATTTAGAATCTCCCCCCCTTGCCAGCAAGACATTAGAGACTTGAGCCCCATCCCGGCTATGGTACACGCAGCGGCATGGCTTAGCTCACATTCTGTTAATAAAGACACTTAAAAATTTGAGTTCACTCAAACTACCCATCAAATATATATGGTGGACTAGAGCCCCCAGCTTCAAAATTTGAAACTAATCTGGTAATGTTTGCATTTAAGGCCAATGGTAATTGGTACACCCTGATCCAAATGATTATTATGATATAATTTGAATGTTGCCAGGTACTTTCCTGAAGGCATTGACATTTACTTCGAGAATGTCGGGGGAAAGATGCTGGATGCAGTGCTCCTCAATATGAGAGACCATGGTCGCATTTCTGTGTGTGGGATGGTCTCGCAATACACTCGTGATGAACCTGAAGGAATAAAGAATTTGTTTCGCATTGTCACCAAACGTGTTCGCATGGAAGGCTTTGCAAACTCCGAGTACTATCATCTCTATCCCAAGTTCTTGGACTTCATATTGCCTTACATCAAAGATCAAAAAATAGCGTATGTGGAAGACATTGTCGAAGGCCTCGAGGCCGCCCCTTCAGCTCTCATCGGACTTTATAGTGGTCGCAACATCGGGAAACAAGTTGTCGTTGTTGCTCGGGAATGATTCTGTGTCTCCCCTCGGAAACCCTTTTTCTCTCTGTTGCCTTGGTTATATGCTTAGTAACATCTTGTGCGGTGTCTCTATCTAGGCTCTCTATTGGTTATGTTATTAGTTGAGGGATCTCTGTCTAGGCTCCAAAATATTACTGTGAGGTTGTCCCATTGCTAGGGATATTATATGCTCCATGTAAGGAAATAAGTTGTGCTGTTTGGACACATTCAAGTACTTTGTGTTGAGGAATTGGCCTGCCTCGGCGGTCGGAGCTTTATAAGGCCTTATTGGATCTAGGTTGCAACCCGAGAACCCATTTTCCCGCTCTCCGATAATATGTACTATAGATATATAGCAATGTGGTTGGCTAATGAGGTACTATGATGTTTTTTATGTTCTAAAAAATGAAAATAGGAGCCTACTTTCCGTGTGTTTTGAGTACATGTATGTATCTAATGCTCAGTACTTCATAGTAGATAAATTTATACATTTTAAATAGCACTTTGATTTGAAGTAGCCCCTCTTTGATGGGCATTATGAGATTTGGATTGGACTACCAATCCTCTTGGCCATTGAAGATCATGTATGGTTTTGCAAGTTTGGAATTGACAACAACCCATTGGACCCTTAATTACCATTGTACCCTCAAATTTTATGTTGTCTACCTATTTTGACCATGAAAAACAAAAATACGGAATCTATCCACGCCTTCTCCATCAGAGAGGGCAATGAGAAGGGGTGGGACTATTGAAAATATGAATTCAATTGGCTGACAGAATGGTAGAATTCAATTGGCTATATGAATTCAATTGGCAGAATTCATTAGCAATTTAATTTTTTGTAACCTCAATTTGAATTCTAAAATCAATAGGTCAAAATTGATTTCTGAATTCAATTGGCCAATTGATTTTTTGTTTTAATACCATTCATTTGGTATTTGTAATTCCCATGAGAGAATGTCTATATAAGATCTTTTACAGATAGATGGTGAGTATGAAATAGAGGTGAGATACATAGTCGAATTTTGAAATTTCAAAGTTGTGAGAGTGAGAGAGAGGAAGGCAGACAAAGTACGTTCGTAGTTGATCTTTGGAGGTGTTTCAACGTTCGGAACCATTTTATATTGGGAGAGTGACGCCGGTGAAGAAACCTACAACACCTTCGGTATGCGGTGAATCATTCTTAAG
>JAOTRH010059368.1:0-10163 GCA_034768845.1 Heliamphora exappendiculata
AGATTTAAAGTGGTGAGGTAGAACACCATCTTCTGTTGCCATCTCTTAAAGTCAGCTCCTCCTCCAAACTTTTCTGGTTTGTCCACATGAGACAAAGGAACAATTGGAACACCAGGCATAGGAGCGACTTGCTTTTCAGGAACACCTTGTGAATCAGTCGACATGTTTTCGAAATAAGATCAATTCACATATTAGATCTTTACAATGTCAACACTAAGAATAGATTAACAATCTAAACTTATTTCCCCCGAACATAGTCCATCATGTGGCGGGGTTCTAGGGGGCCGTGCCCCCTCACGGGGTTCCCAGGGGCAGCGCCCCGGACGGGAGTTCGAGGGGAGCGCCATCGAAACCAAAATGATATGCAACATTGCTCATAGGAAGTGCTACCAAACCCCAGAAGGTCAGTCGCGTACGGCTGCCTACGGCCTTAGCCGATCAGATCTCTGTTAAGCATCACGGGTCGACACAGAAGGGAAAAATAGGTTGATACCAACAGAAAAGTGCCCAGAGGTCGACACAAATAGCCCAAGGGTCGACACAAATAGCTCAGGGGTCAACACAAATAGCTCGGGGGTCGACACAAACAGCTCAGGGGTCGACACAACCAGCCCAAGGGTTAACACAAACAACTCAGGGGTCGACACAAACTGAGAAATTAGTCGACACAAAAGAACCAAGAGGTTCAACGCAAACAGCAACCAGTGAATGTGTCGACACAAACTGAGAGAGGTGTCGACACAAAAGAACTGAGAGTTCAACTAGAGAAATGTGTCGACACAAAAGAACCGAGAGTTCTGCTCAACACCAACAGAAGAATTAGGGTCAACACCATTAGAAAAGGGGTCGACATAAGACAAAAGAGTCGACACAAACAAAAAAGGTGTCGACACAAACGGTCGAAAATGTCAAAAGGTGTCGACACAAAAGGAAAAGGTGTCGACACAACCGACCAAATTTCTCACATATCAGGAAATCGACTAGATTATGATGGAAAGCAAATCACAATCTGGATTGATCTGAACATATTATCCTGAACAATATAATATTTCCATTTCCAACGAAGAATTAGAATCCATAATCCTGTACATACTCACATAAAAGTTAGAAGCATAAACTTTCATTTTCTGGAGAAGAAACAAGATCCAAACCGAGCAGGTTTTTAAAACTGAATCATTCTTAAGTTTGTTGAGAGACAATCCAATGCCAAAAATATATACATGCTCGGTGATCCAGAAAATACATCGTTATTAACTTTCAACAATTACAATAATTTGAAATTACAGGAAAATGAAGTAACAGAAATAACATGAATAGAATTTGCAAACCGAGTCCTGCAATCGCAGTTTCCTTAAGAATGATTCACCGCCAACCGAGGGTATTGTAGGTTTTCCACCGGCGTCATTCTCCCAGGATAAAATGGCTACACGATCGTTGGAACACCACCAAGGATCGGCTACGAACGTACTCCATCTGTCTTTCTCTCTCTTACAGCTTGCAATATAATCTGAGTTGAATCTCTCATTTCTCACCTCTACTGTCTTCTTCTCTGTTCTCTATTCTGTCTCTTCTTTTCTTCTCCTCTGCTTTCTTTCCTCTGAATGAGATGACAGCATATATAGGCCTTCCATCATAGAGGGGGTTACAGAAAAATCAATAGCTATGAGTGGTATTGATTTCCAGGATTCAATTGCCAATTCAATTGTAATTGAATTCTGCTATTGAATTCTGAAATTCAATGGCCAATGAATTCACAAAATTCTAACACTTTGAAACTATCGAATAATTACTAATACTAAGATAGTACGCCCCGTTTGATTTATGTTTACTGCTTTCTATTTTTATTTTTAAATTTTCTATAAATGATAGACAAAAACGTGTTTGATAATTATTTTGTTTTCAAAAAAATGTAAACAGTTTTAAAATTTTACTAAAATTTTAAAAAGAAAAAATGTATTTTCATGTGTTTTGTAAATAAATTTTTATTCTCTTTTTTTTCTCCACCACCTTCGACCCCTATATATTTTTGACCACCACCTCCGACCACCTTCCTCGACCACCACCTCCAACAGCTCCATCCACCCACCACCTACGCTCGTCACCTTCGACCGACCACCACTACCAACCACCACATACGGTCTCCGCATTCGATCACTATCTCGACCATTATCATTGTCTCTTACAATCATCACTAACTAATACTTATAGTCGCCATCTCTAATTATTATTTTTTAAACATTTATGAGCCAAACATATTTTTATTTTTTATAAAAATAAAATTTTATTTATTTTTAATTTATTATAAATAAAAAATAAAAAATAAAAAATTATAAAGGTTACCCAACAAAATTGTGATAAGTAACCCAAATGCTTTAAGCATTTTGCATCAGATGAAAAATACATAATCCATGATAAACATTGGACATGACTTGAGAAATCACCGTAGCCATGGCTTGATCTTGTTTATGAAAATAGTGATAGAATTTTTTTTCGACATTGCATGAAAAAAAAGTTTCAAATAACCACTCAAATGATGGTGCTGTTTCATCATATAATAATGTAGCTCCAAAAATCACAGTCATTCTAAAATGATTAAACCCAGTAAAAATAGCAAATGTCATATACTCTTTGTTTGTTCAAAAAGTTGTATCAAATGACACGGCATCACCAAAATGGTCATAATCTATAATCATTTGATGGTCAACCCAAAATATATTTGTGATCATCTAATCAATGTCTAACTGAACTGCATAGTAAAATTAAGGATTTTCAGCCGCTTCATTCTGAAAATATCTTATCAAAGTTCTTGCTTCACCATGTTGCAAACTTCTCTGCCTTTTAGCAAGCAAGTAACTTTTCTGATCATCTCATGTAAATCCTACAAATTCTCTCCCCTTGCTTAGGCACTAATTAGATCATGCAACGCCTTAAATGATAAATTAGTTTTGTCAGTTACTAGAATTTTGGTGTCGACCCAAAAAACTTTAGTTGCTAGAATTTTTGTGTCGACACTTTTTTGCTGTGGTGACGACCCAACCAAAAGACTTTGGCTACTGAAATTTTGGTGTCGACACATATCTACTGTGGTGTCGACCCAAACTTCTAGTTCTCCAGAGGAATTCTTGGTGTCGACTCATTCATTTTCTGGTGTTGACACAAGATATCCGGAGAGTTACATGGTGTCGCGATATGTGGTGTCGACACAAGTTGGTCAGTATCCGGGGGATAACTTGGTGTTGACTCATTATGAGCACTAGTGTCGACACACATTGAGTGTTGCCCGGATAATGACTTGGTGTCGACTCATGTGATCTTTAGTGTCGACACGATTATTAAAAGGTCCGGAGGTTCACTTGGAGTCGACTCACGCATGCATTGGTGTCAACATAAGTTGATTTCTGTCAAGAGTGGTTAAGTGTCGACCCATGTATATGTTGGTGTCGACTCATCTTGATCTTGAGCCTTGACTTGGTGTCGACTTAACCATTTGTTGGTGACGACTTAACCTGTTTTCCTAAAAGGTCTCAAATAAAGCGTTAGTAGTGTCGACCCTAAATCTTAATGGTGTTGACACTTGAGTTTATCAAGCAGGCTCTGCCTATAAATGTCAACTTAAAAGCTAATTGGTGTAAACCCAAAGGTTCTGTTTGAGAATACTAATTGTCAACCCATTTAGCGTGAAGTGCCGACTCATAAGCGTATAGTATCGACTCAATCTTTTTTGAAAATATTTTATTTCTTATCTTTTTAAACTTAAATAGAAAATGCCTTTAAATAAAAAAACTAATCAAAATTCATATAAAATGCCCTTAGGCTAACAGATAACGATGTATAGGCATGGGTCGGATGACTGCTCCGTCTATATGCGTAAGCCCATATGGTCAGTTCGTCCATCCAGGCTTCTCGAGATAATTTTTTTTCTATAGTGTTTTTGGGCATTCCAAAGGCAAAATGGGCTAACCTAGGCTTGAACATAGAGACTTTGAAATTCCAATAACACACTTAAAGGTCTGAATGGCTTAAAACAAGGGTCGAAATGTGAGAAAATCATTACCAAAAATAAGCTAACAAAAATGGTGAAAGTTCTAAGGTAAACGAACTTTTGGACGACTTGTATATCGATTCGTTCTCGTCAAAGACCATACTTATTCTTAAATTGTATTTCATTATTGGAGACTACTAACCGCCAGGTCTATGCATTATGGCTTGTCAAAATCGGGTGTCTACAGATGCTTCCCTTTGACTGAACTCATATAACAATACATGTATAAAAGTGAATATTAAAATTGAAGACAAAGTATTTTACAAATGATATAACCTAAAAATAGAAAAAAATAATTGTAAATCAAAAAATAATTTCGATTGTACCCAGTAAGTCTTGGATTGCCTACGTACCTCTTTGTTGAGGATCAGACTAGGGTATTTTATAAAACAACTTAATTTTAGAAAACAAGTGTAAGAGAAATTATTTTGGCATGCCAATTTGAAGATTCTTTTGAGAAAACCTTTGGAGAAAGATGAGCCAATTTCAAAGAGGTTATCTTTAATATGGACAAGCAACTTCTAATGATACCTTTAACGCTGGTTAGTAACTTTCGTTGATGCCATTAATGTTGGCAAGCAACTTCTGATGATGTCTTAATGCTGGCATGCAACTTTTGAAACAATGCCTTTAATGCTAGCGAGCAACTTTCGATGATATCATTAATGCCAACAAGCAACTTTAAATGATGCCTTTAATGTAGGCAAATAACTTTTGATGATACTTTAATGTTGGTAAGTAACTTTCTTTTGAGGAAATCTTTGAGATGAGTAAGTTATTTTAAACAAGACTTTTCTTTTGAGAGCCTTTGAGGCAAGCAAGCCATTTTGAGAAATTTTTTTGAGACCTTTTGTGGCAGGAAAGCCATTTTGAGGTGAGTGAGCTATTTTGAGAAACTTTTTCTTAGAGTGTCTTTAAGGTGGGTAACCTGTTTTTAATAGAACTTTACTTTTGAGAGCTTCTGAGATGGGTAAGCCATTTTAAAGGAATTTTTCTTTGAAAAAACATTGAGGTGGGCGAGCTACTTTGAAGAGAAGGATTACATTTTTAGAGAACATTTTCAAAAAACTTTTTATGTTGTGTGACAAGTTGAAGACAATTATACAACAAACAAACTAATCACAAACATGAGAATGCATTAACTATTGGAGATTGCATATGATCTGTGCCTTGTGATGTTGTATGGTACAATGGGCTAATATTCTTATCAAATTTAGCAAATTCTTAATGCCGATGATGCTGCATAATCATCTATCTTTTTTTGCCATTGATGCTTCTAGGAATTCGACCAACAAAGTGACACTGACTAGGTGATCAAAAGTTATTTTTTGGAATAATGATCTAACTACCACATCAGAGACACAAACAAACGTTTTTTGTTCCAACTCAAAAGGTTATTCCCTTAAGAGAAAGCTATAAACCTTGGAGGGTTTCAAAGAATTGAGATTTGGTGGTAATTTGAAAAAAGTGGTTCTCTGCTTATGCGAAGAGCTTGGAAGGCTTTAAAGGTTAAGAGAATTGTGTAAAAAACTTTGGAGGTCTCAAAAGTTGAGACTTGAAAGAAAGTCAAAAAGAAGTTTTTCATCTACGTCGAGAGTCTATGACAATAATCTCAAAATTTGAGAACTTTTCTCTTTATTCCTACAATTATCATGCACATATCTCAAAGTTTTCACTCTTAATCATTCGACTGTAATGAAAGGAAAAAGGTTTTCGCTGAGTGACAAAAATCTTATATTCTTGATTGTTTTGTGCATAGTCATGCCAATGGATTTGGAATAACGTATGCTCTATGCTAAGTAACTCAAGATGAAATGTCATTTAGTCTTTTTCTCAGTTGTTTCTCAAAGTTTTGAGCATCCTTCCATTTCCAACCAAACGATGTGTACCTCGAATCTTGTGTAAGGCCAAGTGTTTCTTGGGGAATTGATTCTCTAATCACAAAACTCATGCCCTTAGTCTTGAGGTCCATTATGCTATTGTCATTAGAAAGGTGTACGCCACAAATCTCCATCACAACCTTGATCATTGAGTAAAAGAAACCATACCCCTTGTTTTAGGGGTATACTTGGCTATAACTTAGAAACGAGTGCATGCCCCTAGTGCCTGAGATTATTATTTCAAAGCCATGTTTTTCAATCAGAAATGACTTTCTTTTGGGCTGTAATGTAGCCTATATTTAGGGTTAAGAAAGAAAGAAAGAAATTTAAGGTTCAAACATTCACTAATTTTTAGATTTTAAAGTTAACAGTCATCTCTTGCTTTATAATTGCTTTTCATACTTTGTTGTTCCTCCTCTTTTGACTATAAGTTGTCTTTTGCTTCATATTGTTGATTATGCACTACTTTTACTGATTCAAGAGCTGCTTCCTCATAGTAGGAGTTTGTTTTTTGGCAACCACTATTATTCATTTTTATTCTCTTTCATCTTCTTTTTCTTTATGAACAACCCCAATATGGAGGATGATTGTCTAACGAAATTGTTGAAAGAAAGATTCATAATCTTAAAAGGGTTGGCAATGAATGATCGTTTTAGATTTTGGTATAGAAGAAACGATGGTGCGAATTGTACAAATTGACCTAACTTGGGTTTATTCTTCAATAATTGTAAAACACATAATGATACTTAACTATCCTTTAGTATACGCGTTATGTCTTTTACTATTGTTACTTGATGTATTTTTATGCCACTTTTGTGCTTACAGGTTACAAGGGTCATGGTCAAGTGATTGGGTTTAAATTAGAGGTTTAGACACTTAAAAGGAATGACATGGAGGTGAAGGGAGTGAGCCAAGCATGAATTAAATAGAGAATATAAAAGATCGCAAAATCGACCATGTGTGTCGAACGAAAGGTCTACTCTCAACCATTATACAGCATCTAAGACTTTATAATTTGTGAGTTTGGCTTTTGCTATCCTTCAGTGCTCTGAATTCCTTTCCAAAAGTCTTGATCCAATTTATAACGAAGAAACTATGATCATTTGACCAAGGTTGCACAAATCTCTACATGGAGGGTAAAATTATTTCTCACAAGTTATAAGAAATTTTCTTACAAGACCACTTGGGGGTGAAAATAGACTTGTATAGCTTTCCAATGACTCAAAAGCGGCATGATTTCAAGTTCAGGCGGTGTTGGGACAAGATCATGAAGTTTGGGCATAAAAAGAGACATTTTGAGATAATCTGACTCACAAAGTTTGAACGGAATTTATAGAGTCCAAACTTTGCGTTTCAACGAAGTATTTTGTAATCTGTCTTCAAAATTTCGGATGGCCACAGCCTTCATCACAAAAATCTCTAGAGGAGCGCAATTCTAAAGATTTGATTGTTTGTGTTTAGAAGTGCTATAAATAGAAAATTCAAAGGACAAATTAGGGTTTCCTATGATTCTGGAGACAGACCATGGAAGTTGAAAGAGTAGGCTTCGAAGATCTATCAATGGAGTTCTCCTTGTAGGCTTTGGATTCTATATCAACCATGAGCACACCAATCATTAGCTAAGAAAGAATGTTTTGTATCTAATTTACGAGTTTCATTATTTGATTCAATGGTTTTACAACGATAAAGACTTTTTTATTAATTCATTAGCTCTTACTCCTATCTGGCACATATTTTATCTTTTGTGATTGTGAATGCATGTTTGTACAATAATTTTTATAATTGAAAAATGGTAGATAAACCCGATTAACCCTAAAGGGGGTGAATAGGTTAATACACGGACAATTTAAAAATTAAAAGATTTATTTTGCATTTAAAAATAAATAACCAACATCCATGAAATATAAATATAAGATATAACGTGAAAACCCTTGAAATAAACTCCAGGATGAAAACCACGACACCGACACAAAAAGCACTTTTTACTATGAATCAAAAATGTACAAGCTAAAAGAATAAAGGATTTACACCCGTTACCCAACGATGACCTAACTTTGTAGCTTGTGACAGCTCCCCGAGCTCCTTTGAGATTCCACAGATTAAAGTTCCTTCAACTTCCCGATCTAAGTAACCCAATGGCTAATATCTGATCCGAGCAAATTTTAAGTGTGAATGAATGACCAAAAATGTGAAAAAAATGTAGAGTTTGAGAGAGTAACACAATCTAGGTGGTGTGTGCACTTTAATAAGATCAAAGGCTCTTAGATTGTTACAAGGGAGTAGACAAGAGTTTGACAAAGTATAAGAAAAACAGAAGGTGCCAAAAATGTCACTCCTAACTCTCTCAGCGTTTTTTAGTGGTTTAAAAATGAGAAGGGCAAAGGCTTATATACTGCACACAAAGGTGGCAGGAAACTATCTCAGGGCTCTCGAGCACCTTGCGAGCGCGTGCGAGCGCATGAGCGCTTGAGCACGACGCAGGCGCCTAGCGAGCGCCATAACTATTTAACCTAGGGTTTTAACCAGAAGCGCTTGAGCGTTGCTCAAGCGCATGATGAAGCTCTTGAGCGCTTCTCAAGCGCATGGCAAGCGCTTAAGAGAGCTCAAGCGCTCCAAGGGCGCTTGGCGAGTGGAGCAAACTGGAATAGCAAGAGGCAAGCCACAATGGTCCATCGCTTGAGCGCTAAAGAGGCGCCTAGTGAGTGCTACCCAGCGCTCGAGCGCCTAGAGGGCGCTCAGCGAGCAGACTATTCTGCCCACACACCATAAAACCAGCGCTTGAGCGCCAGTCAAGCGCTCCTCGAGTGCTAAGAGAGCGCTTGAGCGCCCCTCGAGTGCCGAGAAGAAAAGGTTAGAAAGGGAGAGAAAAAGAGGGGTCATGCAGCAATATGAAGAAAACTAAAGTGCCCCAACCCAAAAAAATACAGACATTTGGTGGTTTTGTGAAGACACCCAGAAACTTGCTAATTACATTAACAATCTCCCCCTTTGGTATTTCTAGGATAAAACCCCTAAACAACAAAAAGATACAGGAAAAACAAAATAAAAACATCCTAAACTAACTTTGAGGCAGACGGTCAAGACCAGAAGAGAATGACGCATTCAATCCCTGATACACATGATGTTAGAAATCAAACAAACTTAAATTGCATATGCAGATAAAAGAACATGAATCACATGACAAGAGAATAGAATTTGATTTTAACATTTGCATTTAGTCCATCAAACCGAAACTAATATAAAATGAGTTTTAAGTCAACAAAAGAGTAACATGCTACTGTACGAGAATATACACGGAAAGTTATAATGAGAAGTCAAACCTAAAAAGAAATACATGTGTAGAGAAACCCCCACCCAAAAAAAAACTAACTACACAATGTGTCTCTGCAAACCTCCCCATCTACAAACTCCCCCTATCTAGCTCTCCCCCCTTTTGTCCTGAAAGAGCTAAACACCGAGAGGATCACCACCGGAAGAACTACTATCGTCGTCGTCATCACGAGCTGGACTCAGGTAATCGTCCTCAATACGCCGATGGAGACGCTGCACCTGGATCTATAGTGAGGCGACTTGGGAGCTGAGGTCGGTCATCCAATGTTAGAGGAGATCATGATCGGAGGTAAACTGGCCGCGGAGGAGCTCATAGCCGGAATAAAGATCCCAGATACTAGAATTTAGCAATTCGAAGAGGGAATCGAACCGCTCGAGGTGACTCAGAATGGTGATGTATGCATCATCACTGGAGGTGGGTCCCGAAGAGGAGGAGGGATCAAGCTCAGAGGGACCAGACGGAGGAGGGAAGGATGAAGGAGGGGCATCGGAGACAGCTGAAGCAGGTGCTTGAGCCATAAAGATCCTCGGGAAGATAGGCTGAATTGGGGAAAACTCGAGATCCGAACGAAGATGAACAGGTAGGACATCGGGATCAGCCGAGATATGAGCATTGCTCAGGTTCTCCGATGAGTAGAAAAATCACCTTTTGGAAAGACCGAAGGCTCGAAAGGGAATGTAGGGATAGAACGGACATTGCAAAGGCGGGTGATGAGGGAGCAAAAGGGAAGACTTGAAGTGCCCTGAGACTGGTGGGCATAGCTGGCGATCTGAAGCCAGATACGTCGAGGAAGGTCGTATGAAAAACCACGCCCAATGGCGTACAAAAGCTCAGCCCGATATGGAGGAGTGAGGTGGGCCTATTTGAGGGTACGTTTATAACAATGGGCCCTACTGGTGAGCTCCCGAAT
>JAOTRH010059379.1:0-18729 GCA_034768845.1 Heliamphora exappendiculata
CGGTTTGCAAATTCTATTTTATTATTCATGTTATTTCATTCTCTGTAATTTCATATTATTGTAAATTGTTGAAAGCTAAATAAAGATGTATTTTCTGGATCCCCGAGCATGTATTTTATTTCAGCGTTGAATATTCTCCCAACAAGCATAAATCAAGGGAGCGTTCTAACCACTCAACGAGTGAAGACAGTCATGCAGTGGCTGTTGCACCGGTTTTGGCCTCCCAGCTGGAAATCAATCCCGTCAATTACGGGCTAGAGTCGCATAAGGATTGCGAGCTGTGTAAGAGGTCAGACGGTATTTTACATGATTATGGGTCACATATGGAAGGTGTGCAGGAGCCGAATTTCTTGCTGGTTAGGGAGCATAAATCAAGGGAGCCTCTCAATCACCCACAGATTGACGATAAGCAAGCGGCGAACGCAGGCATTGATGGAAAGTTAATCAAGATGTCAGCACATGCACTGGAGGTGGAGGAATCTTTGCAAATTCTGAACAATAAAGAGGGTATACCCGGGTGTGATTCTTGCGGAATCTTTGCAAATTCGTCTCTTGATCTTCGGGTTTCTCAATTCAAAGCACAGAAGGCAAATATGGAGGGGCCGAGTCATAACCTAAACGGAAAGGTACCTAACATTGAACCAATGGATGTTGTCCATTATTAGAATATGCCGGGTCCTGGGTAATGGGGATAGAGCGGGTCCTAAGCAACCTGATCGAGAATTCTCTTACGTCGGGCTTGACTGCGTTCCTATGGACACAGTGACTCCCCTCTCTGACTTGGGACACCGACGAAACAAAGCTGGTTCGTGGAAGAAATGAGCAAGAACATCTAGTAGCATTCCAACAAAGGCTGAGCAAGGCCAAATGAAGAAGCGTAAGGGTGTGGCTCCCCTGGCTGATAATACATCTCCAGTATCTATTGAAGGGGAACATAGTAGGATTAAGCATGCTGATCAACAAAATCTATCTTCTGAATCGGTGGTGGCTGACTCACAGCTCCACCGAGCATTATGAAAATCTTAAGTTGGAACTGCCGGGGGTTTGGGAACCTCCGGACAATTCGTAGCCTTCAAACTTTGATTAAAGCTGAAGATCCCAATATTGTTTTCGTTATTGAAACAAAGTTACCTAAATCAAAGTGGGAAGCTATGCGTATTCGGCTGGAAATGAGTAATACATTATGGGTGGAAAGAGATGGCTTATCGGGGGGTTTGGGCCTCCTTTGGAGGAATTGTGATATACATTTACAAAGTTACTCAATGGGACATATTGATGCGGTCATTAGAGGAAGCAGCAATGGCAGGTCATGGCGAATCACCGATTTTTATGGAAATCCCAAGATATCTCTGAGGAAGTTCTCTTGGGAATTACTTAAATGTCTGGCCGGCTTATCGGAGCATTCGCGGTTGTGTCTAGGAGATTTCAACGAAGTCCTCCATTGGGATGAACGCTTTGGGACTGAGGAAAGGGCACAGTGGCAGATTGAAGCGTTTAGAAACGCCATTGAGGAGTGCAACTTACTTGATTTGGGCCCTTTCAACAACCTATTTACTTGGAGCAATGGCAGAAAGGGGAGAGATGTGGTTCGAGGGAAACTGGATACAGGTTTCATTTCTGGGGATTGGCGTAGATTATTTCCCAAAGCTTTGGCCCGCACTCTTGCTTGTCACAGTTCGGATCATGCACCGATTATCGTCCATTTCCTGGGCACTGAGTTTGACACATATGGCCATAACAGAAAAAAGATCTATCGATTTGAACAAATGCGCGTGAGATCAGATGAGTGTGAGAATATCATCAAAGATGAGTGGAATTCCACAGCAGTAAGAGAAGGGCTAGGGGACCTAAAGAGAAAATTACAAATACCAGTATGGCACTCATTAAGTGGAATAAGCATTCTTTTGGACATGTCCAAAGGAATATCAAAAGATTGACAGAGGAGTTGAGCACTTTGAAGAGCATTGTGTCAACGAAGGAAAGCATGTCCAGGGAAGCAAGTTTATCGAAACAGTGGAAGAGATTCTGTCCCGAGAGGAAGCAATGTGGCAACAGCGAAGTAGAATGGATTGGCTAAAATTGGGGGACAAAAAAATAAGCTTCTTTCATGCAAAGGCGACTACCCGTTAGACTAGGAATCGTATCTCAGGCCTCGAAGATTGAAGGGGTGGCTGGTTTACAAATGAGCGACAAATGCAAGGACTGTTATCTGATTACTTTGCAGAGATTTTTACCTCATCCAGCCCACGGTCTGGCAGAAAATGGACAGAGATTGTTCAGAGAAGAGTGACTAAAGGGATGAACAACTACCTTATGCGGCGATTTGATGCGGTCGAAGTAAAGAAGGCCCTCGATCAAATGGGGCCGACAAAAATCCCCGGGTCCTAATGGCAAGCCTGCTGCTTTCTTCCAAAGATATTGGCACATAGTTGGGGATGACGTTACAAGGGCCGTTCTTGGTATTCTTAACTCCTCAGTCTCTGCAAAATCAATTAATGAGACTCTCATTGTTTTAATCCCAAAGGTCAAATGCCCGCGGAAGGCGAGTGAATTCTTACCCATTTCTTTATGCAATGTTGTCTACAAGATCGTCGCCAAAACCATTGCTAATAGGTTGAAGAAGATTTTACATGAGGTTATCCATGAATCTTAAAGTTCCTTTCTCTCAGGCAGGCTTATCACGGACAACATTCTGATCGCTTTTGAGCTCTTTCATCATCTGAAGAACAAGAGGACAGGTAAGGAAGGGACAATGGCTATAAAGCTCAACATGAGTAAAGCATATGACCGAGTAGAATGGTCTTTCTTGTAAGATATGATGCATCTTTTGGGGTTCGAGAACAACTTTACTCATATCATTATAAATTGTGTTACGACGGTCAGATACCAAATATTCGTAAATGGTCAACCCTTCCCATCTATCAAACCATCCCGAGGACTGAGGCAGGGAGACCCCCTATCTCCGTATCTCTTCCTTATCTGTGCAGAAGGCTTTTCTGCTCTATTGAGGAAAGCAGAAGAGGTGGGTGCAATCCAGGGCATGAGGATCTGTAGAGAGGAGCCAAGGATCTCTCATCTGTTCTTTGCCAACGATAGCTTATTGTTTTGCAAAGCTACCACGGATGAAGCACAAACAATCATAGATATTCTGCGGACATATGAAGGTGTTTTTGGGCAACAGGTAAATCTTGACAAATCTGGCATATCTTTCAATAAAAATACAATGGCAAATAGCATATCGGATATCAAGGTTGTTATGGGGGTCAATGTGGTGGATGACCAAGGGAAGTATTTGGGGGTTCCCTCAATGACTGGTAGATCTAAAAATGAGATTTTTAGAGCTATCAATGATAGGATCTGGGCAGTCATCCAAGGGTGGGGGGAGAGGTTGCACTCTCAAGCGGGGAAAGAAGTCCTAATCAATGCAGTGGCACAAGCTATTACGACCTACACAATGTCTGTCTTTTTTATCCTCACTAGACTTTGTGAGAAAATAGCTACCCTAATAGCGAGATACGGGTGGGGAGGCTCAACGAAGGGAAGGAAAATACATTGGCGCAAATGGGATAATCTCTGTGAGAGCAAATCAAATAGGGGACTGGGGTTCAAAAACCTAAAATGGTTCAACTTGGCATTATTGGCTAAACAGGGTTGGCGATTGTTGAACAATCCGAATTTTCTTGTAGGCCGGCTCTTAAAGGCCAAATATTACCCTACCACCTCCTTTCTAAAGGCTAAGGTGGGTCAAAACCATTCTTATACCTGGAGAAGTATTATGGAGGGGCAACAAATTTTCAAGAGGGGCACCAAGTGGAGAGTGGAAAATGGTCAACAAATCCGGGTCTGGAAGGATAGGTGGATCTAAAGGGGCCAGATTTCAAAGTGATCAGTCCAATGAGGCTCAATGTTCCCGATCTTATGGTGGCAGACTTAATTCAGGGGGACAATGATGACTGGGATCGGGTTTTTCTAAGTCAGTTATTTTTACCTTTCGAGTGTGATATCATCAGTTCGATTCCAATCAGCATGAGTGGTAGGGGCGATAAAATGATATGGCACTATTCGAAAAGTAGGAGATACACTGTCCACTCTGGCTACTATTTAGCACCAGAGGCAGAAGAGGATAAAGCAGGATGTTCAAATTCTTCAATGGCTACTAGGTTCTGGAAGAGGATCTGGTCAGCCAAGATTCCAAACAAAGTCAAGATCTTCATGTGGAGAGCCTGCACTGACACTCTTCCGGTACGAATGCATCTTTTCAGGAAAAAGATTATACAAGATCCTTAGTGTGTGAGGTGTGGGCAACATGGAGAAACAACAATCCATTGTTTACGGGATTGCAATTTCGCTAAGCAGGTATGGAGCAAAGTGTATGCTGTAGGGGTTTGGTCCCACCTACGGAGGAGGGGGGACTTTAGGGATTGGGCAGAATTGATGACCACCATTTTGGATAGAACAACTTTTGATTTCTTTTGCAAGACTAGTTGGAGGCTATGGACGGAACGAAACTCTAGATTAATGGGTGATAAGGTCGAACCGTTAAAACTCCCTCATGAGATTCCACATCTTGTTGGCAAGATTTTGGAAGACTACGCAGCCGTGGCTACTGGAAAAGAAGGGAGAGCACAGCCAGTTCAACATGTGGTAAAATGAGTATGTCCGGTAGCGGGCTTCATAAAGATTAACTTTGATGCATCAAGATGTTTGGATCGGAGAACAGGGCTGGGTTTCATTGCTATGAATGATTCGGGTACAACCTTAGTAGCAAGGATAAGGCATATCAAAAATTCCTTGGATGTTGATCATGCGGAGGTCGCGGGGCTATATATGCTATGCGCTTTGCTATGGAAAGAGGGTATAGAAAGATCCATATGGAAGGTGATTCCCTCATGGTGATTAATGCATTACAATCAGTGGTGGAAGATTTTTTTCATATTGGTAACATCATCGATGATGGTCGTGAGCTGAAGAAGTCTTTCCTTAACATCTCATGGTCCCATGTAAAATGACAAGAAAATGAAGTTGCTCATGCGTTATCACGGTTGGCTCTCTCGATGAAAGGAAGCAAAATCTGGATCACATCTTTGCCAACCCATATCGTCGATTTTCTTATCAAAGATAGATTGCCTGTTTAAGTTGCTATTAATTCTTTTGATCAAAAAGAAATAAAAAAATATGTGGGACTTAAACAAGGAAAGTTGCTAAATTCGCACAGGTTTTTATTACGGGCTCGATTGACAATTAGTTTAAAATTATTTTTTTGTTTTTTTGTATTTTTAATTAAAAAATTAAATTAAATTTAAAGTATGTTGTTTGGTAATTTAACTTTTAAGTTAAGTTTTTTAAAATTAGTTGTTTGGATAAAAAATTAATTTTTTACTTTTTGTTTAAAATTTTTTTTTTACCCTTATGTATGTTTGATATTAACAATTATATATTATTAGTAGAGGTAATAAATAAATTATAAATAAAAATATAATTATTGTATTCTCAATTAAAAATATAATTGTATCATATTTATTCAATTATATTT
Organism: Heliamphora exappendiculata; assembly: GCA_034768845.1. Lineage (NCBI taxonomy): Eukaryota > Viridiplantae > Streptophyta > Magnoliopsida > Ericales > Sarraceniaceae > Heliamphora > Heliamphora exappendiculata. Next base: position 5,534 of record JAOTRH010059379.1, read on the forward strand.
TAACATATATATATTTCTTATTTATAATTTATTATTTTGATAAAATATAATTGAATCGTATTATTATCAATTTCTAACTAATTTATTTTTTTCACATTAATAAGTTACTCAATGATCCTATAAAAATAATTCAAAATCATGAAAATATTTATGCGAGAGCGACCCTCCCGAACAACAACGTGCTTTGCCACGCACGTGGTTTCGCCCAAAACAACACCTCGATAACATGGATATGTCCATTGGTGCAGTGATGTGTGGAGCAATCTCGACCGCTCATCAATATTAAATTTTATAATATTTTTAATGTTTTATTAGTTTTACGTGACATATTTAAAAGTTAAATTTATTTATTAAATAATTAAAATTGTGTTTAATTTTTTTCACTCTAGACTTTTCATGAGTAATTATTTGATAATCTCAAACTATCATCTAACATTGTTTACTTATTTCTCTCATCTAGTTATATAAGTAGGAGATAAAAATTAGTCCACTTAGTACACATTAATATTATTATAATATTTTAAAAATATTATATAAATAATATCAAATGACACTCATATAGAGTACTCAATATTTTTTTCTTTCCTTATATACTTTTATTTATTCTCTCTCACAAACCATCTCTTTTCTATTTTTAATTTAGGACAAATTATGTTCTATCTCCTCTAAAATTTGAGAAAATATCAAAGACCCCTTCAAATTACTAAAATAATATTGTACTTTTTTTAATTTTAATTATCGGTATTAAATTTTTACTTTAGAACTATCGGCGTTGAAAACATGTACAAAACTTGTTTATATTATTATTTTATTTTTTAAATAATTTATATATGCCATTTTTAACTAAAAAAATAAAAATAACAGACAAATAGTAAATCTTAATCTCTGTTTAGGCAGAGCTCAACCACCCCTACATTTTACGTCGTCGCTGCCACCCTTTCATCGTGACACCCCGCGCCAATCCCTTAATAGCACCCCAACCTCGACCATCTTTTAGAGCAAGAGTTAGCGTCAGAGGCTAATTGGGAACGGAGACAGACGATGACAAAGACGACGGAAGGCAAGGCGGCCCAAGGTGGAATCGGGCGTGACTGATCCGGTTTATCACGGAGATAAGTTTATTGAACTTGAAGACCGTGAAATTGGCAATTTCTCTACAATCCAACTGATTAGAAGGTTGTTGCCTCTGCTGCTGAGACTGATGAGAGGATTGGAACAAATTTTGTGGTTTTGTTAATGTTGTTCTTCATTTTTTAGAGAGAAAAAAGAAATTATTGTGAATGAGTTTCTCTGAGAGAGTGAGAGAGGGTTGATGTCATCTTTCCTGGTGGAAAATTAGGGCTTTTATTTTGGATTTGCAGAAAAATAAAAAGGGAAAAAATAATTAGTTGTGGTTGCAGATGGAGTTTTTAATGGTGAAGAGGAAGAAGCGGAGGGCAAAGTGAGCTGGGTCGTGGCGGTGGCGGTGGCGAAGGAGGACTAAGAGGTGAGTTCGATGAAGAAGCAAAAGAGGTGGGTGGCGATGACGGCGGTGGCGGAGGGCAGGTAGTTCCTGATAGAAGAGCAACAGACGGTACCAGAGAAAGAGAGGTTTCCAAAGTGGGAAAGGAGGAAGGTAACGGAGTAGAACTCGGGGATGGAGTCGAAGTGGCGATGGGAGGAAGATAAGGAGGGGATGGTGCCGGTGAAGGAGAGGATTGGGATAGTGCTGGTGAAAGAGAGGGTTAGGGATTTTGTTTTTAGTTCTTTTATTTTTTTAGATAATAAGACTTTTATTAAGTACTGGGACAAAACAGGAGAGGCTTAGTTTTATTTTAAATACCTCAAGGGAGATTTTTTTTTTTTTGATTGGTCAAGGGAAATACTTGTATATCAAATACCTCAAGAGGGATAAATATAATTTACCATTTATTTTAAATTTAACTTTTCTTTTTCAAGAAAATAAAAACTAGCGAGTCCATATATAAAAAATACCTTCAATATATGTAAGTAACCATAAAATGTAGTTGCATTTATACATTGGCCTAATGGTTATTATTGGCGATATTCTATTTTCTATCAGCACTCTATTTCTTATAAATATATTTCAAAATTTGTATTTTAGTATGCATTAAAAAGAATGTTACATGTAATTTTAATTAGTAAAAATAATTTTTAAAAGTCTCTAAAAAAAACTTATTTATTTGGCATTGTATTATAATTAGGTATAATTTGTGTATAAAGATATTACTATTATTTTTTTAAAATCATTCGGTAGCTTACAATGATGACTGAAGTTATGAGGGGTAAAAAAATATTTAAAAAATAATAATAGTAGATTAATAAATTGTACAAATATTCAAATTAAATAATAATAAATTAATTAAAAAATATACAATAAATACATGTCACATTAATTATTATAACTTATTATATAGATTAATTAGCATTTTTTACATTTTTTTACATCTATTTTTTTTGTAAAACAACAAAAAAAAATTAAAAAATTTATAAAAGAAAATTAACCCAAAAGGTAAATCATCTCACCAAGACGAGTTACAGGATTTTAAAAATGACATTATATAAGACAAAAAAAATTAAAATAAAATAAAAAACAATTTTTTTTAAAACAAAAAAGCTCAAAAATTTACCCAAACGGGTGCAAGATAGCGATGCAGTTTAATGACTGATGCAGCAGGCTAAAAAGGGGGAAAAAGTTAAAAGAAAAGGGGGAAAAAAAAAAGAGCAGAGGAAGCGACAATTTTAATGTCAGCAAAACAGTGGATCAGTGGTGTGGTGTGGTGTGCTGTGACAGTTTGGTTGTCGCATTTTGTATCGCGGTGAGGCCAAACCTGTAAGGCTCGGTCCGATTAAATAGCCGAGTTTTCTGGGCACATCAACATGCAACATGGGTGGAGTCCATGAACAATGAGTAATTATTCGGTAGTTCAACACTATGTGATATTTTTTTTAAAATATTTTTTTAATAATATAGTAAAAAATAATGTTATGGATAAAATAATATGATTCTATTTTTATTAGGTAAAATAAGAGATAAAAGTGATTCATTTTACATATATTGACTATTTTTATTTATTAAAAATATTGTACATGTCAAAAAGTCAAAGTTATTTGTTTAAAAAAAATTTAAAAAATTAAAATATAAAATTTTAAAATATTTTATTCATACTTTCACATTTTTAACATACAATATTATTCTTTATTCATAATTTATTTACTATTATTATCAACTATATATAATTATTAATGTTCAATATATAGAAAAGTAAAATTGAAAACTTTGATCAAAAATCAAAAAAATTTAGCTTTTTACTCAAATATTCAATTTAAACAAAAACTAACATAAAAGCTAACTTTTCTGACAACTTATTTTAAATTTAATTTAATTTTTAATTAAAAATAAAAAAATAATTTTTAAACTAATTATCAATGGCATGGTAATACAAAAAGTGATGTTGGTTATGTATTTGGGCTAATAAAAAAGAGAATATTCTTAACCTGTTTTGTCATCTAACTTGGGTGTTTGTCCAAACTTGAATTTGTAGTCCCTTTGGGAATGTTTTTTAAAAAATGACCTTTTTAAAATTTAGGTTTTTAAAAAATTAAAAATAGTTTATTTGAGATAATTTGCTTGATATAATGCTTTATTATTAAAATATCAATTATATCTTTATTTTTAAATTTTTGTTTTTACAAAATTATTTTTTACTGAAAGATAAAGGGATATTCTAAGGTTGGCAAATTATTATCCCATGAGAAAGTGAAATAAATAATTCACTAATACTAAATTATTAGTCCTTTGTACCAGCGATTAATAATTTAATTTGATAAACCAATGACAGGACTAATAATTTAAAAACTAAATTCTAAAATAGAAGTTTAATATATTTTTTAGTCCAATTTAATTTTTCTTATTCATCAAAGCATTCATAACTGCAAAAAAATGGAGGCTTTCATCCAAATATTTAAAAAAATAATTTTCACGGTCAAAATTCACTAATAATATTTTTTAACGCGTAAAATTTAATCGCCTACAACATAAATAAATTTAACATAATTAGATAAATTTATCTGTATAAATTTATATATAATGCATATAAATAAATTTATTTGTTGTCTTATTTAATACAAAACAGATAAATTTATTTGTATAAAAAATACTGTGCCTTTTCAAAACACATATAAATCACACAGATAAATTTATCTGTATGCTTATTTATACAAGATAGATAAATTTATTTGTGTGTCTTTTGTAAACACGTATAAAGTATACAGAAAAATTTATCTGTATATTTATTTATAGAAGATAAATAAATTTGTATAATTTATACATATTTCAAAAATATACAAATAAATTTATTTGTTTTAAGATTTAATTTTATCTCGCGTGTTAAAATTTTTATTGGTAGATAAATAATAAAATTGCCTCTATTTTAAGGATTTAAGACTATTTTTATTATAAAAAAAAAGGAGCGAGACAAATTCATGATTAACTGGACAAACAATATTAACGCGTGAAAAAGATAATAATATATTTATTTTACAAAATTTCTTATGAATATAATATTTACATTATATTTCAACGATTAATTATTTTTTTAAAAAATAATGAATCTTGCTGTTACACCAACACATACCACGAGTATAAGTTTTTAGGTGCTACACTACAAATTTTAATAAGTGGGGTCATTTACAAAATTAAACTTCTATTTAATATAAAAGTTTATAAATTTATTGTCAAAAAAATTCAAGTATAGATAAATTATTTTTGTTTAAGGTATATATTTGTTTGTTAGTTTGTTATGAATATTGGTTGTGTAAAAAAATTTTACATGGTTTCTTTTATTTCTTTTTATACAATAATATTTTTTTTTGTTTGGAGAATAAAATTTTAAATTGATGATTATTTCATTATTTTGTTATCCCATATTGCTCTGGAGATTTTTGTCTGAAGACAGAATAAGTTATTAACTGCTAATCTTTATTATAAGTTTTAATTGCTTATTTAATAACTTATGTAGGGTCTTTTTAGAAAAAAATAACAGATAAATACTAGAGAGGCGAAATATGCAAAATAATTAACAATGTAGAACAGATAGAGATAATTGGGTGAAGGAGAAGACTAGTCGAAATTAGAGCATATGGTAGTATGAACAATCTTAATCAAAGAGTCTGAAAATTTTTTCTACTTAGGCTTTGAAAAGATGTTTTACTTACCTTCGGGGATCAAGAGATCTTGTCTGGGCGTTTTCTAGATTATCATAATCAAAGTTTAACTCCAACTAGGATAGGTCAAGCAGGGGTGCCCAATAAATACCCGACCCACTTGAGTTGAGTGACTTTAGGACATTCGAGACATTTGAATAGGTGGGTCCAAGGGGTTTCTCATAGTGTGACAAATTCTTTTCTTAGCTACCAAGTCGCATATCTCACAGCGTTTCATGTAGGATTATACTACCATTGTTTTCATTTGTCTCTTGGACAATCTTTTAATTCGCAGATGAATCTATAATCATATAGTCTGTGCTATATTTTGGCTTATTTAGCCAGTGTTGAACCATATAATCTGTGTTATATTATCATAATCAAGTTGTCAGAACTATACTCACAGTTTGTGCTGTCTTCATGATTTTTGTCATGGTAATATATTTACGTAGTCAAAACTACAGTCATAGTCTTTGCTATGTTTCATAATATGTGCTCTAGAATATATTCGTTCGTAGTCAGGGTTACGTTTCATAATTTGTTCTATAGAATGTCTTGTGACTCAGCGCGATGAGTAGCGGTATTAGTTGGCTGAGGTACGGGGGATCTGAGTAGCTCAGATCATAATAACTTGAGTAGGTCGAGTCTAAATCCCCTTGTGACCTAAGTAGTTTAGAGAAGTATGTCCCTTTTTCTAATAGTTAAGCCAACGATTGCCAACTTACCCGAGCTATCCTCACAAATCCAAGTAATTCCAACATGGGTCTTTGCGTAATCCAAGGCATTTGGAGTTTGTAGATCCAATTCACTGTTGGAATAAAATTTAAGTATCTTGAGCATCTTTAAGCCACTCGAGTAAGCGAGGTCTTTTTTAGCATCTTATTATGCTTCTGTGCTAATAATTCGCAACAAATTACCTGAGCTATTGAAGTCCTCAATATCTTGGGTCCCCACAACTCAAGCAACTCAAGTATGCAATCTTCCATGATTTTCATTTAGACCCTAGAATTGATCGAGCCATTGCGAGAGTCAGTTGCTCGGATGAAATTTTAAGTATTCATCTGTATGGTCTGTTGTTAGAATTTGAACATCAATTTTCGAATGCGAACGAAAGTAAAAATTATTGCACATACTAAAAAAATAACACAAGAATTTACGTGGTTCGACACAATCTACCTACATCCGGGTGTGAGAGATAATAAACTATAACTGTATAGTGTATAATTTTGATATAAAAAACACACCAAAATTCGACACCCACAATCCGAGACCCTAAAACAAATCATGTTTCCCTACTTAAAGGTTACTCTTGTATCCCCGGTATTTTTCTATCTTTCCCTACATCTGTACCCCCTTAATTTATTCTCCACACAAAAATTAGAATTATAGAGTTCTATTTATCAACAAACTCTAAAATTCTAACCCCATATAATTATAAAACTCTACGTGTATTAGACTGCTTATGGATTCATGACTCCAACTCAATCCAAATACATGTAAATAAAATCCTAATTATATGAGTTCACAGAATACAGGACATACACACAACAATCTCTACCTTGACTTGAATTCTGCAAACCTCCTTGAAGATAACCAGTGTCAATGTCAATTCTACCATTGTCATCAATCCGCCACAGTTAAAGCAACAGGGCCCGCACCTTTATCCCGTGATACTCGACACCTAATCGTCGAGGTGTCCGTTTGTCACTCCACCTATTTATCGAGGTATAATAATTGTTAATTATCTGTCAAACCAGGAAATCGCCGTCTGACTTGATTTCACCTGCAATTAAAATCTCTAGCTGCATCAATTGATGATTAGTCTTCCATAATTGATTGAACTAGATTGCTTCTGATTGTCTCTGATCACCCACAATCAAACCCAATTACCCCTGATCACCTTTGATCTCGCCCGATCAATTCCAATCTAAGTCGATCTGTCCAATCTCATCAAATTATTCAGAATTTAAAAATTCTAACAATACCGATGAATCTGCAGTGCTGACAAACTTTAGGATACATATCCATCCTAAATTTTTCTACTATACATGCAATCTGATATAATAAAAAAATCTAAACCGTTGATTTCATGCACACAACCACACATGATTCAAACTCTTGAATTAGTTTCTTTTCTGAATTCACCACTAATAATGATATGCACCCAACAATTCAATACCACCACAAACAGGGTTTTTATGCCATGAATCAAGATTTATCAAAATCACACTGTGATAATACTTCATCCATAATTGTTAACGCCACTACCAGCTTCTTTTTTTTCTTTTTAATTCTTATTGTGCCAAAAAATATATTTTTGATTTATACGAATCAAAATAAAAAATAATACATGTGCTCTGATTTCTCATCACGGCTTTAAATCGTCCACCATCGGCTCTGATACCACTTGTTAGAATTTAAATACTAATTTCTGAATGCAAACGAAAATAAAAATCATTGCACATACCCAAAAAAAATCACATAAGAATTTACGTGGTTCAACTCAACCTTTCTACGTCCACGGGTGCAAGAAATAATAAACTATAACTGTAGAATTAATAAATTCGAGATAAAAAATATTCTAAAATTCGACACCTACAACCCGAACTCCTAAAACAAATCCCGTTTTCTTGTTCAAGGTTACTCTCGTGTTCCCGATATTTTTCTATCTCTCACAGCATCTCTACTCCTTTGATTTACTCTTCAAAATTCAAACAAAAATTAGAATTATAAAGTTCTATTTATAGGCAAATTCTAAAAATTCGAACCCCATATAATTATAAAACCTACATGTATTAGACTCCTTATAGATTCATGACTCTATCGCAACCCAAATACATGTAAATAAAATTCTAATTATACGGGTCTACAAAATACAAGACATACACCCAACAGCTGTCAACCGAGTTGTACTTGATCATCTGTGTCATTATCAGAGTAAGCAATTCGAACAGTTCGGGCTATTCCAAGTTATCTAATTTTTCGAATCTATAACCAACTCTAGTCTTCATTCGAGTCACTCGATTGTTCACAGTTATCTTGCTTCCCTTAAGTCGCAGGTGTACTTTAAGGGATGATTATATTTGAATGTCATTATTTCTTGATTGTTATCCTCGAAGTGAAACATATTTATTTTTATCTGTCTCGCTGAGTCAAGTCTTTTACTCGAATGACTCAGTTTTTTGATTTATTTAAATTCCTGTTATCCCACATGTTTATTGCGTTTGAGAATCATTTACAACTTATAAATTAATAAATCATTGAAACTGAATATTTTTACTTATTTTGTAATATTGTGACTCTTGAACTAATCATTACTTAATCATATTGTTTGGAGAGAAATTATTTAGTGGTCTTGTTTTGTTAATTTGAATCAATTACATTTGTTAGTGGGATCAATTATAGATCAATTAAAAAATAAAATACTATAAAAAAATAATTTTAAAAAATTCAATGGGGTCAATTGACCCCACTACACCAAGAGTGGCGTTGCCCCCATTAAAAAGTGATTTTCAGTAAGAATTTTATAAACAGTGTCAAGCTATATTAACAGTGCCAATGCTAGTAGCATTAATGATACCACAATTTGTCCATTGACCAAAATAGAAAATACTTTAGTGAGAATAAAAAGAAAATTAATATTCATATACTTCGTTAGGTTTACTCGTGTTAAAATTATTATTTTTTTGGCAAATATGTGACAATGGCCCCATAGTGTATGTTTGATGGTCTAATATTAATTGCCACGGGGATAGTTTGTTGTTTAACTGCTTTCATTGTTCAAGTGCTTTAAAAGAACCGAGAAAAGTGTTTAACCGATCGATCGGTCTTTTAATCGATCGATCGATTCTTTTGCAGTTATCACTCTGAAGAAAGCCTGTCAAAAATGCCGAGATATATTATTAACCGATCGATCGGTCCTGTTCGGATCGTGCTTTCTTTTTTGTTTTAGGTTTAGCAGCTTTCTTTTATTTTTGAGTTTTTAGTTTTCAGGAAAGGGCGGAATAGAAAGGATAAGGGTTAGAGAGACTGCCTCTTGAGGCTCTAGGGCAAGTTTTTGGAATTGGCGACTTCATGATAACTTAACAGATTCAACGACCGTTGTCAATCCATCATCTTCATCATCTCACCCAATACTTGAGAGGAGTCTCAAGTGACAAATTCGAAAAAAAAATTATGCGGTAAGCAAGTACGGAATTGACTCACGGAGATTTGGCAGAAAAATTTTTAGCAATAAATTGAGAATTCAACTGGAATTTGTAAGAGTTTGTTGTAACTAAACTTATCATATAATGGTTGTTTTCTCAGACTATGATTAGTCCCGTGATTTTTACCCTTGTTGAAATTTTCCACATATAAATCATTTGTCTCATCGTATGATTGGTTGGTTTATTTGTGTTGCATATCAAATATTAAGTTTTTCATACTTTAAAGTAAAATCTATCACTTTTAATATTAACACATTTCATATGAATATTCATATATTATTTACTTATTATTCATACTTATTTTTAAAAAATTAAATATCGATATGGCAACTGTACGGAGACGAATATGATCGTTTTTTCTTTTTGTAATTTATTTGTTTGAAATACAAAAAAATAATTATTAATTATTTATTTAACCAGAAATTAAATTTCTCAACTAAAAGAAATCTAATTTCTATCCTTTTCTATGGTAATCATAGATTTAAAATTGTTTTAAAAAAATTGAAGATATAGTTAAATTAACTCAAATATTTCAATATATTTACTTCAAGCATTAGATTATTATGAATCCGATCGCATTTTGATTTCTTGGTGGTGTTTGCCATTTTTTTTTTGGGGTCAAAATAGAAATTTTTTATTTTTAATGAGATATTTATAATTTTAGTCTAGATTTTTATACTTTTTTTGGAAAATTCCCCAATAACTAGAAGAATTAGAAAATAAAAACATATACCAAAACATAAAAACAAAAACAAACGAAACAGCTATAGTATTTCCAATCAAGTATTCCCCTTGCAAGGCTATCTGGGATAGCCTTTCTATATGATTTTTAGTTTTATTTTTTTTGTACGTTAGTATAAACGATTATATATTTTAGATTTCTCCCCATATGCAAAATCAGAAAAGTAAAAAAATTGACCAAAAATTAAAAAATAGTCAAACAAAGCAAAAAAGAAATATTTTAAAGTTTTTGTAAAGTTTATTTTTTTTGTCTTTAGTAAATTCTTTTTCAATTTTACCTAAAACTGTTGTAGTTATAAATATATTTGTTCATGCCAAATTAAACAAAAATCTAAACCAACAAATAAAAAAAAAACACAATAAAAAAGCTATCCGAGGCTTGTATATTTACAAAGGAGGCAATAAATAGAAAACATTAATTATTATCTCTAGTTTTTTGAAAAAGAATTAATTAATGCAACTTGAATGTTGCTGTGACATGGGAACGGACGGTTCTTGGTATCATATCATACTACGACCTCAAACTTTAATATTTACCCCTCAGAAATTAATTTTTTTTACTAATAAATTTTTGCGGTTAAAACCTTCAATTATTAATTGAATCTTACTGACAAAATTGTAAGGAATGAGACACTCTACAGACTTCTTAATAGGGAAGTGGTTTGAGTGCACAAGGCTGCCCAACTGTATAACTATATTAGTGTTGTTGGTGACATTAATTCCTTCAAAAAGTCAGAGGGGCTAATTGGGCATTTGGGCTTCACTTACTTGGTATGTATGTTGTGGAAAATTATTAGGTATGCCATTGCTTTTGTGTTAATTTCCATAAATAAGAACATTCAATGTCTACTGAGTGGATCATTTTTTATTTTTTATTACTTATTTAACAAATATGAGATAATTATCATCCCACTCAGAGATTCGTTCGATTGAAAAACTATTTTCGTAGAATAATCAGTGTACCTAAATTACTAATACTAGGGCTATTATAAATTTAATTATAAATGTAATATTTTTTTATACCAAAAAACTGTTTAATTGAGAATAACATAATCCAAGAATTAAATAATACATTTTGATTTGACATGGTTTTAATATAATTATTATGAAACTATAAAAAAAAATATGATAATAACAGTTCTGGAACTCCTAAACCTACTTAAGTGGTGGAATAATAATAGTCCCAAGATAAGAAACTTAAGGTAGTTGGAGGGATTAAGGGGATAGTCTAATTCCCCATTCAAGCTAAATAAGAAACTATATCAGATTGTTTTCATATACTCTTGATAATACTTCGATGATGGGTCCGAACCGATTAAACTGGTACGTTGAACTCCGAGTATTGCCTCCTTGGACTTCAAAGATTAAGAATTAAAACTAACACCAATGGGGTGTTGGGCCGACTACCCTACGATGTTTAAGTCAGTCTCTATGTTGGCAATTATAAGTTAATTGTAAGAATTAATTCACTCATACCTGCAGCGGAGGAATTTACTTTATTTATATAGAGGAATTGGGTGTTGATTATGTAGAATCCCGTATGTCAAGTCTAGAAAATCTCTTTGTATCTCTAAAAATTCGTTTGACCCATTAAAGGTAGGAATGGGCCTTTTATTATCGGCGGTGTTACAGTGCCTAGTCATCTGCTCGGTCCTATCCGATCGAGTGACCCACCTATCATTCGGTCTTCATGACCTCATGTGATCGTTTAGCCACGGCAAGCCGGTCATCATCAATTCTAATCACATCTTGTTTAACCATTAGACAAACAAAGTGAAGTGGGTCATCATCAATTCTAATCCCATCTTGTTTAACAATTAGACAAACAAAGTTTCACTACATTCATAATTCTATTTATAATATTCTAGTATAAAAAAACATGTAGAATTTTTAATATTACTTATTCTTCGTATCTTATTCAATTTTATTTAAAATAGCAAATAAATTTAAAGTGTTTTTTTATATTATTAAATAAGAACACTATATAATTAATATCAGATAGTGCTTATAAACTACCGAATAAATTAGTCTATATGTTGGTGTCAATGTTGTTTTTGCACCCCCTTAGTTACTTACTCTCAACCCACATGTTTAACTTTGAGGCCTCTGATTTTGCGGTTTTAAAAGTACAAGCAGACAAAAAGTTTCTTTTTTTTTGTCACTAAGTCACGCGATGTGGGTGCAACGATATAATAATATTTATTTATTTTTTCATTTTTAACTGGCAAAGAAACTCACATTTAAATTACATCAATTTTAAATGAAATATAAAAATAATACACTGTAATATATGTAGTATAATATGAAAAATAATACACAGTAATTATATAAAATGTTGAACGAAATACATAACAATATTATCTAATTATTGAAAAAATAAAAAGTTGCCATGAGTATGAAGTATTCAGAAATATTTAATAGACTCCTTCTTTTGAATGACTATGCATCGTGAAGTTCATGAGTTTACACGTTGGCATCTTTGTTATTATTGAATTCGATTTTGATTTCGAATTTCACTTCTTCTTTGGAGAATATATGTGTCAATTTCTTTGGATTGTACTGAATCTTTTTTTTTATTTTTTACATCTAAGTTGGACAAAGTAGCATAGAAAAAAATAATATTTATTTTTAAAAAGCCATTACACATAATTTTGAAAGCTCAGTTGTTGAAGCTCACTTAATTGTTAACAACTTATGACTATAATATCATTTGATATAGTGCAATATTCTATTTTGGCCTAGGGACGTGGGCTTGCAAGCGGAAACGTGGCCAAGGCACTAATGTGTTCATATTTTTACTCTTTTGGCATTTTATGATTAGCTTAAAATTAAACTAACAAAGAGGAATTAAAAATGAACGTTTTTTTTTTGGGTAGAATAGAATTTAATAAACTTTTTTTGGAGGGATATTTTTTATTTCTTAAAAATGTATACATTCTTTAATTGTGTAAATATTTATATTATTTGTGTAAATATATACATTTTTTAATTCCAAGAAGCAACTAATTTTCTTAATTTATGAAAGTTTGAAATGTGTTCCTT
>JAOTRH010059390.1:0-51522 GCA_034768845.1 Heliamphora exappendiculata
AATAAATAATATACATACATTGCTCATAAAGATTCTCATAAAATAAAAAACTAATTTTATTAAAAATAAAATTAAATGCTAAAAACATGATTTTCAGTACCAACCCTAACAGTAAAGACCCAATTCTAAACCCTAGTATTAACGACGGTGAATCCATGAGATCTTAGGTCACCAAAAGGTTAGGAACCTTTAATTCGATCCGAAACCCTAGAGATCTAACACTCAAGAGGCAAAACCCTAACATATGAACAAAACTTCTAACATCCTAAAATTATTTAATTATCATGAAATATTAATTTAAAAATCATAAAAACTCATAAAAAGATAAAATTACCATTTGGCCCCTAAGACACAAGAAAGTCTTAAAAATTCAAAATTTGACACTTGAACATCCTAAGTTAAAATTTTAAATTAAAATAAGGTGCAAAAGACAAAATAACCAACTTGCCCCTAGTGGCCGGCTATGCCTAGGTTTGTTTTCCAAATAGTCGCTTTTTGCATTTTAAACTCAAATTAAGAAAAGGATGTATAAACAAACCATCATTATGACCTAAAAATATTCAAATAAGTAACAATAATAATATAATATTTTATGCCAATAAAAGTAAATAAATCATTATTAAAGCTCTTACACACTTAATAAAGCTTAAATGGCATATCTAGTCAAAATAGTTTAAAGTGACTTAATTGCCCACACTTAATTGATCAATTATTGTTAAATTTATAATAAATTATAAAAATCATAAACTAATCATAAACTTACTAAAATAATTCATTTTAATAGATAAGAAGACCACAAAAATACATCAACTTAATTTTTTAAAACACCTTTTTTGGACAATATAGTACCAAAACATCACCAAACAAGCAATTAAAGCAAAATTCAGAATTTTAAGCCTCCCAAACAAGCCCCAACCGAAATCCCTGCTGAAAATTTGATCTAAAAAATTCTTAAAAACAACAATGCCCATCATGCAATCAATTGAAATTGAGAGAATTCAAAATTTGCCTACAAATGCATTTTTATTTCCACTACCAAATGTGTCTATAAAAGGGGCCTCTTCCACCATTTCCCCTCCATTTTCAATGAGTGAGAGAGAGAAAAACCAAAAAAATCTTTGAAATTCTCCAAGGGAAGGAAGAAGAAGAAGAAGAAAAAAGAAGAAGGAAGGAAAAGGAGCCTAGGTGATCTTGGGAGGCCTAGAAGACCATCAAAGCCAAGCCCATCCAACCTTCCACCTTAGGATCCATCTACAAGGTAAGAAAACCTCTAAACTTACTGATCTTTCTCACCTCAAACTCCCCTCAACTCATCTCTAAACACAACTCAAAAATAAGAACCAAATCACAAGCTAAAATGGCGTCATAGCAAGATTTAGGGATTGTTATGAATTTTTGTGATTTGCTAGGTGTTTGCATGTGGTTTTTCTTTGAGTTTCAGGACATATATAAGTTTTAGAGTTTTGATATTTGAGTATACAAACCATGCATGCAAAGAAAATGAGCTAAAACAGACATGCACCATGTTAGGAGGCTAGATCGCAGCATGGTCTGAGATTTGAAGTTTTTAGTTCTCTGTACTGATATTTAAAATAACATAACTAATTCTAGAAACATCTTCTGAGTGTGTTCTTTATTTTCAAACTTGATTTTTGTATTATCTTTCATCTAAAATTGGTTTGAACTAATTTGAATGCATAAACTCGAGATGTGGATTTAGTCCATTGAGGTGGTGAATTCAGTTGACTGAGTGGGCTGTATGGTGGTTCAATCGACTAACTTGGAGGGTTCAGTCAACTGACCCGTGGCAGTGGAGAATTCTTAATTTTTCCAGTAGCTTTTCAGTCAATTGATGTGGTGGATCAGTCGACTGGATTCTTGTACGGGGCTGAGCCTATAAATATCAAGCTCTTAGAAGATATTTTGAAATCTTAGCTTCATGAGTAAGTTTCATTTTACTCTGCCTTCTCTCTAGATTTTAATGGGCCCAAGGCTCAGTTTTAAGCGATCTGACAGTAGATCCTTACTATAAGTGCTGTGGGCTTCGCATCTATCCGGACAGAATCTCATTTCGTCAAGGTTCATTTTTTGAGACGTCAAGCTTTTGGTTCAATGAGGTAGGATCTTAAACTATGTTGCCTTTAAAGGGTGCTACGTGTAATTAAACGCTTTTCTACAGATTAAAAATTCTTTAAATGCCATATGTTATGTTTAAACCATGTTTGTTCATATAAAAACCATGTTTTGCGCTTTCTCTTGGTTTTTATATGGTATTGAACTTGTGGATGTTCATGGTTTTCAAAACAGAGGATTTGTGAAAATCTTGAAAACCATATTTTGGAGGTTTGGAGCTAACCCTCGTGATTGAGCTACAAAATTTTTAGATGTTTTGATAAAAACGGTGAAAACATGTTTTAAATGTTTGATCTCCATGGTTAATGGATGATGTGGTAGTTGGCCGCTGAATCTCTTTTTATACATATTGATGTACAATTGTCTTACAATTTTCTTTTCGTAGTTGAACTACGTGTTGATTTTTAAATGATTCGTCAGATGTGCCATGATAGTGTTTGGATTGGGTGCTTTTTTCCTTAGTTTTAATCTGTAAAGGGCATGGTGGGTGCTTCTTCACATGATTTTAGCCCATAAAGAGCTGGTTGCCCTTGTGTGTGCCTGCGTTGTTGTGATTCCGTATAGAGCTTGTCATTACCTAGCAGACCTTAAATGGTTCAAGATTAGGGTAATGTGCAGAAGTCTATAGTTGTTGCCTTTGTCCGTGTGAGTGACAGAGTTAATACATAGGAATCATTATCTTTTCTCGGCTGTGTGATCCGAGTGAAAACTATCATTTTGTTCTTGGCTGTGTTTCGAGTGGGAAAATAACGTTTTGGTTACTTTTTTTCTTTAACTATGAAGCGTTGTTGCATTGTTGAAATGCTTGGTTTTGAGGA
The DNA here is from genome assembly GCA_034768845.1 of Heliamphora exappendiculata. Taxonomy (NCBI): domain Eukaryota; kingdom Viridiplantae; phylum Streptophyta; class Magnoliopsida; order Ericales; family Sarraceniaceae; genus Heliamphora; species Heliamphora exappendiculata. The sequence continues at coordinate 2,952 of JAOTRH010059390.1, forward strand.
TGAAAAACTATTTTGGAGATTTATGGGAGTCTGATGGAAAACTTAGAGTTTTATGAAGTAAAACTATTTTAAGGCTCATGTGGTTGAGTCAACTTTATGCTATGCGATTGCATATTCTGCTTTACGATTTTATAGTCTGTTTCTATTGGGTTTCGGCTCACTTTGTGGGATTTTGTTATAACTTTTTTCAGGTGAACGCGGCCCTGTAGGTTGACCTTGAGGTGCCCGAAAGTGGCTAATGACAAGACGCTTTGTTTTGTCTTTGTTAGGTAGCTTATACCTTTGCTTATGGATCATGTTTGGTTGTAGCATGTTTTATGTTTATAAGCACGCGTGATGTAATTTTTATGGTCGTGGGCCGATGTATGCATGATTTATGCTTTCGAGAGAAACCATGGGTTTGTTGTATAATAGTTTTCGTTGGTTGGTTTAACATGTTAAAAAAAGGGGTTTTCAAATGATTTATGCTTCTTCAAACTCTTGTGCTACGAGGGAGATTTTGAAATGGCCTATGTTTCTTTAAAAAAAAGGAATTCCATATCCAAACATGTATTTTGTTTCAAAAAAAGGCCTGGTGCTTGGGGCCGTGATTGTAGTCTTTTGGGCTACTCTTTTAAATTAAATAAACCCTTAGTAGTGCGTTTTACAAAGATTTTAGCCTTGTTTTAGCTTTATGATTTTTCATCCATTTGTGTTTGGGCAGTTTTGGTGGTTGTTTGTGAGCTTTTGCGTGACTCATAGTTTGGGGTGTGACAACTAAATATCATAGCTCTGGGTTTGAATACCTATGAGCCATGGAAAGAGAGTGCATCACCTTGTGAGGAAAGATATGTGTGTGCTTGGTTGCCTATGTTTATGTATTAACAAGGGTATGATCGCATGTGGATGTTGTGTATACGTGAGTATAGAGGTTGGACCTTAGGATTGATTAGTCTTACCTTCGGGCGTTTGGATCAACAAACTTGGAAGCTAAGTTAGAAATGCGTTTAGCTAACATGCTTTCTAACAGGGAATCTAAGTAGGTTATCCAAAGTGACACGTCATTCTTGTTAGTTCTCCTCGTTATGTGTGATATGTTGGCATAATCTTTTTGGCTATGTGCTAGCATGATTATGTGATACGTGTTAAAAATAACATGATAGGTTGTTGTGTTCTACATTTCTTTTTTATATGAACTACGTAACCTTGGAGATGATGAGACCGTGATTTGGGTCTTGAATGTGCGACTCAGTTGCAGTTGGTTACTGAAAGGCAAGGTTTTGGGTTGAGCGTTGATCACTTGGTGAGTATTGGAACTCGTTGGTGAGTTGGGATTAGCCGCGTGAGGTTGGCCCTATTTGGTGAACTGAACTGTTGAGTGTTGGTATGAGCAGAGTTTGCTCAGGTGCAGTTGAAGCATGGTTAGTGGCTTGACTGTGGTAGATGGCTACTCTTGGGAGTATGTTACTGGAAGTTGTAGTTGTGTTATGGATAGCCTTGTGAGTAGGGGAGATGGGGTGTTGGAGACCTTAGAAAATTAGTTGTTATGACTAGATTATGAATAGTAGTAATCCCTTTCGGTTAAGGTTTGGTGTACGTGATTTTGGCCGTGTGACAAATTAAGTACGTCGTGAGCCATATTATATTATGAGCCATGTACTCGGGATAGGGTATAGATGGGAACATGGTGGATGGGATCATGGTAATCCTTAGTCGGGCATATATTAAGATAGCAGAACATGAGTGGTTCTGAGGATATTCCCTGCTAGCAAGATGTTGATGGTAGTTAGAGTAGTATCTGATGACTTGGATGTTGTATACCTTATTGAGGTTTGAAAATTGAGTTACGAGTGAGCAAGCTCAAGGATATGGGGACGAGTATGAGTTGTAGATATGCTAGGATGAGCATAAGTCACGACGGTGTTGGAATGTGTAAGGGTTCAGGTTACGGTTCTAACATGCGATGAGTATCAGTTCCGTGGGACTCCTATGAGAATGCAGATCTGTGGTTTGATCGTTATCTTTGTGATCAGGAGATCGTGTTTGGGGACCGTGCTAGGTGCATGAGGTTTGAAAGGGCCATAGAAGAGTTCGATAGTGTGGTTGGCTTAGTGCTATGACGGTATATCCTGAGTGTGATATGTCTGGAGGTTATTTGTGTTCGACCTTAGGTTTAGAGGTGGGTATGTTGTTTGCCCATTGAAACGAAGTGTGGAGTTATAAGGTTCAGCAGTATACCGTGAGGTTTAGTTGGCCTAGGGCGATAGGCGAGAAATCGTGGGTTAAGATATCTGCAATTGATGTGTGCTTGGAGAGTGGAAGAGCAAAGGTGTCTGCATGGTTGTGGGAGTTATTAGTAACTCTGGATGAAAGGTTTTAGGATTGGGTTTCCTTTGTTTGATGTCGTACATCTTATATGTGAGCTTCTTAGACAGTGAGCTCGAGGCCGTGACGTGGTTGTGGTTTATAGTAGGTGTTAGGTGAGTAATGCAACCTTGTGAAGTGAGGTTTTGGCACGATACGAATGTTAGCGTGTGTCTCCACGTATGACTGGTGTTGAGCTTGTAGTTCTATGGGATGTGCTATACAAGATATGAGGATTGATAGTGTTTGTATGTGTGCGAATGATGTCTAAGAGTTGAGAGCTTGGTGTAGTGAAAGATCTGAGTATCGTGATCGGGGTTGACGATAGCTATTTGACTATGGTCAATGTGGCCTCAAGGTAAGATTTACAGGGTTCTTTGGGGGGGCAAATGTTGATGGGTACTTGGAGTACGCTGAGGTTGGGCCATGGTTTCTTTTCTTTGAACGGAGAGAGAGTTTCCCTATAGGCAACTATCTGCTACGAGTTGTTTCATCTAGGTTGGATGTAGATACCTGGATCATGATCAATTCAGATTTGGTTGTGTTCTGAAATGAGATTTTATATTCTTGTTGAGGTCCTTTGAGTGTGCCTCGAAAACTTGTTTCGCCGTGACTAGATGATTGTAAGAATGATTCTTCATGGTTCCAATGGGTGGTTGAAGAGTATATGCATTTAACTATTATGCGTGGCTGTGTGCTTTCTTGGATGTAGAGCGTCTATGTGTGTGACTTGGGATCCGATTGCTCTCGCGATTGGAGATCGTAAAGAATTACATGATGGGGTTGGTATTAGCCCGTGGTGGAAGACCATAAAAGAGTACGTATGAGTGTGGTAAACATGGTAGGTCGTGGTAACCTAGTCAGAGTATGGCTTGTTATGTATGATGGTTGAACCCTTTGGGTTGTGTTCCCTGTGTGGTTGAGTTGGTAGACCGAGGAATACTTATGCTCGTTTTTGTAGACAAGGGAGTTGGTGTTAAGTCATAGAGTTCTTTTTACAGTGATCAGCTGAGGATCATTAACCGTTGTGTGCATATGGTTGTACTTTTAGCTCTTGGCAGAGTATAAATTTTGTCAAAATCGTGCAGCTGGGATATTCTCATGGTGGGTTCTTGATAGACTTTTGAGAGTTTGACTCTGGGTTCTGTTTGGGGCTTTGAACTGTTCAGAGTTCTTAGAGTCGAGGAGTGATCATCAACTGTGGTAAGTGTTGTGTTTTGGTGTAACCATCTGTTTAGATGGTGGTCCCGAGAGTATGGTATGGTATGAGTTAGGAAGGAATCGATGTTTGAGAAGCCTTGGATGGCATGGCCTGTTCGAACCGACGCGATTGTTTGGTTGAGAACGGAAGGACCGTGATGAGTTCTGTATAAGAAGAAATTGCTAAGTGTAAGAGACAAGTCTTGGGTTTGAATATTCTTCTATTGTTGACTCAAGGGATTGATGTATGCGCTTTGAGTTGGGGTTGATGTCAAATGACGGCAATCATATATGATTTGAGGTTGATTTGTAGCCTTGGCATTAGTAATTTGGTAGCGAGACGTTGAGTTGCGTAGTGATGTGTGGGTGCACGGGAGTCATGGTTGGGTTTGTGTAGGCTATTGGATACCTATGAGATGTTCTATCTGTGTGACGTGTTGGGTCAAGTGACTCGTTAGGGTCAGGTGACCTTGTGGCTGTGATGCTGAGTTGGTTCTCGATTGTGTGGAACTTTGTTTGGGAAATGGTGTGTAGTGTTCTCTAGGGTGAGAATTGTGATTTGTGATGGAAGATCGCGTGGATGAGGACGGTTGAGATAAAATGCATTCTTTGACATTCTAGGTGAGTAAGTGAGCTTCTCTTTAGAGTTGGATGTTTGTGTTGTTGCTCGTGGATGAGTGTCGTGTCAGCTACGTGATGGTATGGTTATTATCAGCAGCGTAGTGATGTGGTATCAAAGTCGGTGGTCCTCTGGTGATCGTCTGAACTTGAGTAAAGTTTATGCGTGGAGCATGTGACTTCGTGTGACCGATGCCAGGGTTCGACGTCATGTGTTTGGGACTCGTGGAGTTATTCTTTGGTGTGCATTATAAGGTATGATTGAGCCGGTATGTGGCAGTATGAACGAGGGTGACAGTCTTTATGTCCTGAAATAGAGTGTGTTTGGGATCAAGTTCTAAGGTGGATTGACTTCTTGTTATGGTCTTGTCGCTGGAATGGTTTGTAACGATCAAGTTCGGACCCTAGTATTAGTGATGGATAGTCCATGAGGCTATAGAATATGGAAGAGATTTAAAACCCTAACTCGAACAGAAAATCCTAAAAATATCCAAAACACAGGTAATAAATTTAGCTTCCCTATATCTAAATTTATCCCACAAAAACTTAAATCAACTCAAATCAAACTCAAGTCACATTTATGAAAATGAAGAAAAAGGACCCTTTTTGGTACTTTTTTGTCTCCCACATGTCCCCTAGCCTTGCCTATATAAAGAGAGCCAAACACCCTCTTCTACATAAGTTATATTTGGCCAAGAGAGGGGGGGGGAACAAGAAACACTTTGATCTTAAGAGTTAAGGCGAGTTTGAGGAAGAAAAAGGAAGGAAAAAGAAGAAACCGATGAGGTTTTCGAAACCTAAGTCCAAATCAATCCTCTACCCTTCTTTGATATCTCAAAATAAGTAAGTAAAATCTCTAAACCTTGTGTCTAAGATCTCTCAAAATATCTCCCAACACATCCCTTTAAACACTCTAAAAATCGAGAACTGAAATCAAACCGAAAAGGCGTAGTAGTAACAAATTAGGGGCTGTTTTGTTTATGAGTGATATGAGACGTTATGTGATGTTATCTTTGAGTTTGATGACCTCTAAGTGTGCTGGAGTCTTGATATTAAAGTTTAGAACATAAGCATGCAAAGAAATAGAACAAAAACTTGACACGGCATAAGTAGAAGATTTGAACCCTAAGAGACTTAATTTTTGAGAACTTTGATGTTTCTTCCTTGAGATTTGAAACGCCATAACTAAATGTAAAAAATTGATCTAAGAATGTTCTTTATGTCAAGATTTAGATATTTTTGTTATCGTTCATTCAAAATTAGTTTCAACGTATTTTCATAACTAGAACTCAAAATATTGCAATTTTACCAAAGTGTGTCATTTTTCGACCAGTCAACACTACCAACTTGGAAACCCTATTTTAAAATGAGATCCGAACTTTGGTCAAAACATATAAGTTGTAGATAACATGTATATCTATCTGCCACCGAAAATGAAAACAAAATGTGGAGGTTTGATAGGTGAAAATCCCTTTAAAAGTCTCTGTTGAGTTTCAGCCCCCAAGAAATATTCTGTTACATATTTTTATATAACTCAAAAAATATATTGTTAGTGATCTATTCCAAAAGTGTTCTACATGAACATTTTATCTGAAATACTGAAGTACGTTTTGTCCAAAAATCAGACCTTAAAGGCTCGGGATGATATCCCAAAACCGTTTCAAATCCTCTATCCAAAATCGGCTCTGCTGAGTCTTGGCGGCTGACAGAACCTATTTTCTAAAATGGCCAAAACATCTAACTTGTTTCAAACAACTACCCTTTGCTCTAACCATGAAACTTGTAGGGAACATGTTAAACTACAATTTGGCATTGGTGTTAAGTATAAGAGTTGTAGAAAATATTTTTATCTAAGTGGTGTATGAAAATCATAACTTGATTCCAAGTCTAAATACCTCAAAACCTTGTCGGACCGTTTAATTTAGTACTTGATTTTTGGCCTTAAAAGTTGCTAAGTGTATGTGTGAGTACCTTGTTGTGAGACCCGAGTTTTTGTATAATAATCAATGTGAATTAGTTGATTAGTGTTTTAAATGAATGTATGATGATATATAACTCATGCGATCATGTTAAATCATATCTTAAAAATTGTAACTCGTGCTTCCCATACTTGTACCTTATGCTTTGCGCATTATATCATGAATCTTGCCATGCTATAGATGGTTGTAATTGAGATCCATACCATACATCATGAACATTGTCATTTGCATCCTAGCATGCTGGAGTCCATCTGTGCAAACTGTTGTTGGGATGGACTGTGTTCAGATTGTTCTTCTAGGTTCTAAATCTAGAGCATCTCTGATTGTCATTTTTGTAAATATTTTGGGATATATTCCCCTTGTACACCCTAGGTACGTCCCCGATGTTACAAATTTGGTTGGTGTTTGAAATATATTATGGAGATTGTTGGGCACCATTGGTTCGTCGCTAGCATTCTGGTTTTGATGATTTAGACTTTGGGTTGATGCTAAACGAGCATCTTGGTTCTTAAGGTGGGGATTGTTGGCCCGGATAAGGGTGGCTGATAATTGATTAGCCTACTCCCACGCCGTTTCCATTGAGTAAAACAGCTGTGGCATGATACCCAGTGATGCATTTACTATTCGCAACGAGGTGAGGATAGATTTGGTGATCAAAGTCCCATCAAGTCTACTTTGGTGATTTTCGGTGTGGAGTCCCTATTATAATCTGGGTGCATATTGGGTTGGGTATTTGCATTTCATACATGCATGCTTATTGACTTAACTACTATCATGTCATAAATTGTCTGTCTCCTTGACTATAAACTGTATTGGGTGTTATATGGTATGTGTTGTGGTAAATTTCGTATCTTGAGATTAGTTAGAAAGTTAGAGTGTTTTGCTTATGGGCCTTGGCTCATGGCATTCGTGCCATAGGTGAGGAGGAGTTCTTTGAGGAAGTCATCCCCGAGAGGGAAGAAGAGTGGGAAGGATAAGGTGAATTTCAAGAGCACATGGATCTAGCTGATGCATTCTGAGGAATCAAGATCTCTACTTTTGTTCTTACATGCAGTTTTTCCCATGCTTAGCGATTTTTAAATTTTCTCGGTGAAACTATAATAATTATGTAATTTTGAACAGTTCAAAACTTCTTTATAATGTAATAACTATCGTCTGTAAATATGAATGTATGGCTAGTATACCCCTATATTTATATTTATGTATGTGTCGACGAGCCCAGAGGATGAGGATGAGGACGAGGATGAAGAGGAATGAGCCATTGCTTTCCAGTACGACAAGCTTGAAGCCCATGCACCTGAGTCCGATGTGGATGAGACTGTCGATGCTGCTATATATTTTGGTCGTCAAGACAATCAAGGGTATCACGTGGGAGAAAGGGTATACACCAAAATTTTCCCGGATAAGATGTGCTTGTGGAGGAAACCAGAGATCTTTTACCATTTCGTAGGACCTGTACGTGTGCTCGAGAAGTATAACTGAACGCTCTACCGTTTAGAATTTCCCCTAGGGTTTAAGACCAAACTCGGAGACATGTTGACCGTGAAATGGATGCAGCGCCAGAGATCGAAGGAAGAAAGAGGAATCATCGACCCCTTGACCGGCCATCGACTTTGACAACTCGGAGATTTATCAGGTGGTTTCGATAGAGATAACAAACAAGATGAGGATGGGATAAACCAATGCTTGGCATGTCGAGGTGCTATGGCGCAACTTTAACATATACGACGCAACGTGGGAACGAGAGGCGATTGCTCGACATTTCTACCCACATTTCTTCGCTTAGGCCCTGGTGTGTAGGCATTATAATTCTCTTTTGTTTAAGTGTTGTAATTGTTTAGGTGATTATATGCATGTTTTGCAAACTACATGAAAAATCTTGTACCAGTTATTAGTTGAGATGAAATGAGAACGTTACTGTTAAATCTCTACATGTTATTTTGAAACCCTATATTAACTCCACAAGATCCCAAAATACAAGAAATAATCAAGAACTGACATAATCTGCAAGACCATAACACTCCTTTTTTTTAAGATGGCTGGTAGACGACCAAATCACCGACAAGCTAACGAACCCAAAGACAATAAAGTACCGAGATTAGCCTAAGTGTTGCAAGAACTAGCCTCTAGCATCAACTGTCCTATCGTGCGTGACTGAGCGTGGTTCTTATTTGAGATGGGTAGACAGTGAACCCCGATGTTCAGAGGAGGAACGAAACCTAGGAAAGTAGAAGAGTTGCTGAGGGCAGCCAAGAAGTTGTTTAATTCTATGGGAGTCTAAGACGAAGCAGACCGTGTAGCCTTGGCGACACACCTACTAGAAGGAGAAGTAGATCATTGGTGGTCATTAATCAACAACAAACAAGATGTAGCAGCTCTCGCTTGGGATCAGTTTGAGGACTTGTTCTTGGAAAAGTATTTCCCACACCCCTTACGTCAAGCACAAGTTCGTGAGTTCTTGGATCTTAAACAAGGCTCGATGACAGTGATGCAGTACGTGAATCGTTTCGAGGAGTTAAGTCATTTTGCCACAACCCTAGTACCTGATGAGGAATCTAAGGCACAAAAGATTGAGTAGGGCCTTAAGCCATCTGTTTGAACAAGGGTGATTTGCCTACAGCTCCCTATATACACTCAAGTAGTTTGGGTCGCCTTGCCCGCTAAAACTGATATGGCCGATTCAAGGAAAATTGGAACCAAAAGAAAGAAAGTTCCATCTCTGGAGGGCCTGTGAGGAAAAATAAGTGTTTATTCCTAAGAAGCCATGCTATCAGGAGTACAGACAAGGGCAATCAAGGAATCCTTCCGTAATATCTGTGGTATGCTTCGAATGTCGCCAACATAGGAGGATGGACTGCCCACTACTGAAACAGAGGAATCATAACAACCAACCCCAACAATGGAGGCAACCCCAGAATCCATTGCCAAGATACCCACAACCTGTTCAAGTTGCTAGGCCAGCAGCTAATCCGTAGAATGAAAGTGAAAGGCCATCGCATAATGGAAATCAAAAACACCAGGGAGGTTCAAACAATAGGATAAGGAACGGGAACAACAGGAACAACAATAGGAACTGGCCTATAGGAGGATGTATCTTTGCCTTGCAAGAGGAAGAGGAGGAGGAAGATACCCAAGTCTTGCAAGGTATGTTCGTATTGTTTAATACCTTAGTGAAAGTGCTATTTGATTCTGGAGCATCCCATTCCTTTATATCTTTAGCCTGTATGAAATCTTTTTTCTTGGAACCAGAGGCCCTAGACTAAACCCTAAGCGTTATCACACCCTTAGGAAGTCTAGCACGAGTAGATTTTGTTTGTAAAGCGTGTACGTTGCGAGTAACCGACACCCTTATGACTTATGACTTACAACTTACGAGTAATGGACTTTAATGGGTAAGACGTGATTTTGGGAATGGATTGGCTCTCTGGGCATCGCGCTATTATGGATTACCGACAGAAAAAAATATGGGCACAAGCAGAGGATGGCACTATCGTGCGAATTCAAGGAGAACAACGCGAAGTCTAAACCCCGAGTAATGCGAAAGAGTGCGAATCAAATAACTTTGTAGGAAAGTTAACCTGTCTACTTGCTAGTGTAAATGTCTCACCAACCCCCGAGTTACCACAAGTCGTGTATGAATATGAAGATGTATTCCCGGAGGAGCTACCTGGATTAACCCCACACCGTGAGGTTGAGTTTTCGGTAGAGCTCCAACCAGGAACTACACCGATTTCAATCGTAGCACAACAGATGGCTCCCACCGAGCTAAGAGAGTTAAAGGATCAACTTTAAGAATTGCTCAGTAAGGATTTTATCTGTCCAAGTACATCGCCGTGGGGAGCACCAGCATTATTTGCCAAGAAAAAGGATGGAACCTTACGTCTTTGCATCGACTACCGTTAGTTAAATAAAGTAACGATAAAAAATTGATGCCCTCTACCGTCCATAGACGATCTCTTCGACCAGCTTTGAGGGTCGGCCTATTTTTCAAAGATCGATCTACGCTCAGGATACCACCAACTCTGAGTTAAAGAGGAAGATATTTCAAAGACAGCCATTAGAACGTGATATGGACACTATGAGTTCGTGGTGATGCCTTTTGGATTGACAAATGCCCCAGGGGTTTCCATGACTTTGATGAACAGACTTTTCGGCCCTACCTCGACCAGTTTGTAGTGATTTTTATAGACGACATCTTGGTATATTTAAGGACTGAGAAAGAACACGAACAACATTTATGGATTATTTTGTAGAAACTAAGGGATTCACAACTCTATGCAAAGGCAAGTAAGTGTGAATTTTGGTTACATGAAGTGAAGTTTCTAGGACACGTGGTTTCTAAAGAAGGGATAGTTGTGGATCCAGCCAAGGTGGGGGCTGTTTTGAATTGGAAGCCACTCGAGTACGTCTTTGAAATTCGTAGTTTCTTGGGACTAGCTGGATATTATTGAAGGTTTATCCAAGATTTCTCTAAACTGGCGCGACTAATGACAAGATTAACACAGAAGGGAGTGAAGTTTGAATGGAGCAATAAGTGTGAGACGGCTTTTCAGGAGCTTAAGAAAAGATTGACTAGCGTTCCTATCCTAATCATACCTAAAAGAGAGGTTGAATATACAGTGTATTGCGACGCATCTAAGGAAGGTTTAAGATGCCTGCTGATGCAAAATGGAAAAGTAGTAGCCTATGGATCAAGACAGTTGAAACCTCACAAGCAGAACTATCCTACTCACGACCTAGAGCTTGCAGCCATGGTATTCACACTAAAGTTATGGAGGCACTATCTTTACAGAGAACAGTTGAACTATTCTCGGACCACAAAAGTTTGAAGTACCTATTCACCCAGAAGGACCTCAACATGAGACAACGCCGGTGGATGGAATACCTGGAGGGCTACGAGTTCACTTTAGACTATCACTCGGGTAAACCGAATGTGGTGGCTGAAAGCCCTTAATCGGAGGATAAAGAGCACATTGGCTGGAATAGCGGTAAGGGAATGGAACATGATGGGAATGCTCAATGAATATTGACTCCAACCGTCAGAAGAAGGATATGAGAACTGTTTTTATCTAACTATGGCAATGAAAAATCTTCATCTGCAAATCGTGAATGCCCAAAAGTATGACTAGGAGTTTGAATTTATTCGGAGGGACCTTATCACGGAGGAATCGAAACCAGGTTGGGTAGTCAACAAACATGGACATCTGACATACCTAGGAAGGCTTTTCGTACTGAATGTCGAGGATCTAAGAAAAGACATCTTGAAGGAACATCATCAATCACTCTTTGCAGTCCACGTCAGAGGAACAAAGATGTACTAAGATTTGAAAAGGCACTACTGGTGGAATAGCATGAAGAAGGATGTAGCAAGCTTCGTAGCTAAATGCCTTACATGTTAGCAAGTGAAGGACGAGCACCAAAGACCAGGAGGAACCCTTCAACCCCTGGAGATACCTCAATGGAAATGGGACCACATCACTATGGATTTTTTCTCTGGACTACCGAGGTCACCAGTAGGACACGATCCTATCTGGGTAATCGTGGATCGTCTCACAAAGTTAGCACATTTCTTATCTATTCGGACGACCGAGAAATTGGAAAACCTTAGTCAGAAATACGTTTGGGAAATTATTCAACTTCACGGAGTTCTATTATCTATCGTATCAAGTCGAGACCCGCGTTTCACCTCACGATTTTGGCAAAGCCTATAAGCTGCTTTAGGAATGGAGCTTTGTTTCAGCACGGCTTTTCATCCACAAACTGACGAACAATCTGAACGCACAATTCAAATGCTAGAAGACATGCTTTGAGCTTACATCATGGATTTCAAGGGACATTGGGAGAAGCATCTACCGGTGGTCGAGTTCACTTACAATAATAGCTACCAATCCAATATTAGCATGCCGCCGTATGAAGCTCTTTACGGAAGACCGTGTCGTTCACCAATTTGTTGGGAGGAAGTAGGAGAGAATGCACTTTTTGGACTAGATCTTATACGAGAGACTACCGAGAAGATCCGACTAAGTCAGCAATGATTAGCCACCACTCAGAGCAGACAAAAGAGCTACGCTGATCAGCAACAGAGACCGCTACAATTTGAAGTAGGAGATCATGTATTCCTGAAGATTCAACCACGATGAGGAGTTATACGTTTCGGCCGAAAAGGAAAGTTAGCTCCAAGGTTCATTGGATCGTTCGAGATTTTGGATAAAGTTGGAGAAGTAGCATATCGTTTGGTGCTACCACCGCAGCTTGCCAATGTTCATAACGTTTTTCATACGTCGATGTTGAGAAAGTACGAACCTAATGCTGCACATATTTTAGATTGGAAGGAACTTCATGTCGATGAGAACGCTACTTTTGAAGAACAACCTGTAAAGATATTCGATCAACGTGACAAGGTTCTTAGAGAAAAGACCATCCCACATGTTCGAGTTCTTTGAAATCACAACAGAATTGAAGAATCAACGTAGGAACGAGAGGAAGCCATAAGGGCAAGTTATCCCCAATTATTCGCAGTTTGAGATACGATACGAAATTTTGGGGACGAAATTTATTTTTAGGAGGTAGAATGTAACGACCCTGCTCAGACTCTAGTATTAGTGACAGATAGTCCATGAGACCATAGAATACGGAGGAGATTTAAAATCCTAACTCGAACCGAAAACTCTAAGTTCAGCTAGGAAACCCTAAAAAGGTCCAAAATATAAGAAATAAAACCCTAGCACCCGAATAATCTCCTAACATTCTAAATGAAGTAAATATCATGAAATAATGAATTAAAAATAAAAAAATCCTCACAAATACGGTAAAATGACCATTTTGCCCCTATTAAAGCAAAAAGCATTTAAAATCCAAATTTTGACACATAAATATCTTAAATTAAGGATTTAAGTATAATTATATAGAAAAGGACAAATAACATAAAAAATACCAAAAATACCCCTTAGTGACCGACCACCTTGGGAAGTGTGCCAAAAAGTGACTTTTTACTTTATTTTTAGCTTAAAATGATGAGAAATGTATTAAATTAAGTATTATGATGATCGTATACTTGTTGAACAAGTAATATACATAATAATATAGTATTATAGGTCAAAAAAAGTAAAAAAATTATTATTGAAGTTCATACATAACAAAATAAGTTAAAAAGTCATATATTATCAAATTAGCTTAATTTGACTTAAAAGACTACATCTATTTAATTAATTTCTATGAAAACTATGGTAATACATGTAAATACTATACTTATCATAAATATATTAAAATAATAAGTCTGAGTAGAAAAAGACACAAAGTTACATCAAATTAACTTTTAATGCGTTTTCTTGCAAATATGGGCACAAAAATCGAGACAAACCCCTTGATTGATGAAGGATCAAATTTGCATCCCCCAAAATGAACCCTAGATACATTTAGCTTCCCCATATCTGAATTTAGCCCACAAAAACTTAAATCAACTCAAATCAAACTCAAGTCACATTTATGAAAATTAAGAAAAAGGACCCTTTTTGGTACTTTTTTGTCTCCTACATGTCCCCTAGCCTTGCCTATATAAAGAGAGCCAAACACCCTCTTCTCCATATGTTATTTTCGGCCAAGAGAGGGTGAGGAACCAGAAACACTTTGATCTTGAGAGTTAAGGTGAGTTTGAGGAAGAAAAATGAAAGAAAAGGAAGAAACTAATGTGGTTTTCGAAAGCTAAGTCCAAATCAACCCTCTACCATTCTTTGATCTCTCAAAATAAGTAAGTAAAATCTCTAAACCTTGTGCCTAAGATCTCTCAAAATATCCCCCAACACATTCCTTTAAACACTCTAAGAATCGAGAACTAAAATCAAACCGAAAGGCGTCATAGTAACAAATTAGGGGCTGTTTTGTTTATGAGTGATATGAGATGTTGTTGTGTGATCTAGAACACAAGCATGCAAAGAAATGGAACAAAAACTTGACATGGCATAAATAGAAGACTTGAACCCTAAGAGGCTTAATTTTTTAGAACTTTGATGTTTTTGCCTTGAGATTTGAAATGCCATAACTCAATGTTAAAAATTGATCTAAGCATGTTCTTCATCTCCATATTTATATTTTTGTGTTATCTTTCATCCAAAATTTATTTCAACTCATTTTCATAACTAGAACTCAAAATATTGCAATTTTACCAAAGTGTGTCATTTTTCGACTAGTTAACACTATCGGCATGGAAATCCTATTTTAAAATGAGATCCGAACTTTGGTCAAAACATAAAAGTTGTAGATAACATGCATATCTATCTATCCACAAAACAAGAGAACAAAATATTGAGTTTTGATAAGTGAAAATACCTTTGAAAGTCTATGTTGAGTTTTAGCCCCCAAGGAACATTCTCTTACATATTCTTGTATAGCTCAAAACCTCTATTTTTAGTGACCTACTCCAAACATGGTCTACATGAACATTGTAGCTAACACATTGAAGTAATTTCTACCCAAAAATCAGCCCTTAAAGCCTCGGGATGATATCCCAAAACCGTTTCAAACCCTCTGTCCAAAACCGGCTCTGCTGAGTTTTAGCGGCTGACAGAACCTATTTTCTAAAATTGTCAAAAAGTCAAACTTATTTCAAACAACTACTCTTAGCTCTAAACATGAAACTTGTAGGGAGAATGTTAAACGAGAACATACTAAACAATGGGCTCATTTGAACTTGAAATGAAACCCCAAGACCGAGACCAATAGAAGCATAATTTTGGTAAAATCTTAAGAAAAGTGCTGAATCGTTTTTGTTTAATATGTATTGTTCACCCATTTGCCTTAGGATTTGGCCTTGGTGTTAAACATAAGCGTTGTAGGAAACATTTTTGTCTAAATGGTGTATAAAAATCATAACTTGATTCCAAGTCTAAATACCCCAAAACCTTGTTGGACCGTTTAATTTAGTACTTAATTTTTTGCCTTAAAAGTTGCTAAGTGTATGTGTGAGTACCTTATTGTGAGACGTGAGTTTTTGTACAATGATCAATGTGAATTAGTTGATTAGTGTTTTAGGTGAATGTATGATGATATAGAACTCGTGCAATCATGTTGAATCATATCTTGAAAATTGTAGCCCATGCTTCACATACTTGTACCCTATGCTTTGCGTATTATACCATGAATCTTGCCATGCTAGTTGATGCCATGCTATAGATGGTTGTATTTGAGATCCATACCATACATCATGAATATTGTCATTTTCATCCTGGCATGTTGGAGTCCATTTGTGCAAACCGTTGTTGGGATGAGCTGTGTTGAGATTATTCTTCTTGGTTCTAAATCTAGAGCGTCTCTGGTTGCCATTTTTATAAATATTTTGGAATATATTCCCCTTGTACCCCCTGGTTACGTCCATGATGTTACAAATTTGGTTGGTGTTTAAAATGGATTATGGAGATTGGTGGGTACCATGGGTTCGTCGCTAGCATTCTGGTTTTGATGATTTAGACTTTGGGTTGACGCTAAACGAGCATCCTGGTTCTTAAGGCGGGGATTGTTGGCCTGAATAAAGGTGGCTGATAATTGGTTGGCCCGCCCCCACGCCGTTGCTATTGAGTAAAACAGTTGTGGCATGACGCCCAACGATGCATTTACTATTTGCAATGAGGCGAGGATAGGTTTGGTTATCAAAGTCCCATCAAGTCTACTATGGTGATTTTCAGTGTGGGATCCCTGTTATAATCTGGGTGTATGTTGGTTTGGGCATCTGTATTTCATACAAGTCTACTATGGTGATTTTCAGTGTGGGATCCCTGTTATAATCTCGGTGTATGTTGGTTTGGGCATCTGTATTTCATACACGCATGTTTATTGACTTAACTGCTGTCATGTCATAAATTGTCAGTCTCCTTGACTATAAACTGTACTGGGTGTTATATGGTATGTGTTGTGGTGAATTTGGTGAGGTTATAGTGTTTTGCTTCTGGGCCTTGGCTCATGACATTCGTGCCACTGGTGAGGAGGAGTTCTTTAAGGAAGTCATCCTTGAGGGGGAAGAAGAGTGGGAAGGACAAGGTGAATTCCAAGAGCACATGGATCCAGCTGATGCATTATGAGGAATCAAGATCTCTACTTTTATTCTTACATGCAATTTTTCCCATGCTTTGTGATTTTTGAATTTTCTCGGTGAAACTGTAATAACTATATAATTTTGGACGGTTCAGAACTTGTTTTTAATGTAATAATTATCGTATGTAAATATGAATGTATGGCTAGTATACCCTTATGTTTATATTTATGTATGTCTCGACATGCACGGAGGACGGGGCGTCACATGGTTTGCGTTCAGTGACAGTGGTGTTTAGAGGTTTGGCAACGTGAGTTGGATCTTGATCTTGTGTTTTATGAATGTCTCATGGATGACAGTAGTGTTAGTAAGACTTGCATGTGCGGGTAATCTGTGTGTGGAGATCGAATCTTCAAGTCATGTTTATATTGTGTGACGACAGATTTGGGATTTCAGTTGCTGAGGCATTTTTACTGTTGTGCGGTGTTGCTAGGTTGGCATCCGGGTTTGTTGATGGTTGATAAGCTGGTGTTTGGCTTGAGTTTCAGTGTTGAATTTTGGGAATGAAATTCCTTTAAAAGGGGGAGAGTTGTGAGACCCCAACCCGTTTTTTTTTAAATGTTTAAGTGTTGATGGTGTTGGAATTAACACTTGACCTTGGTGATGTTTTAGGTGCATGTTTGGGCTTGCGTGTGGACACCAAAAAAGTTTCTTGAAATTTCAGTGAGGATTCAGTCGAGTGAGGTGGTGAATTCAGTCAACTGGGTGGGCTGTATGGTGGTTTGGTCGACTAACTTAGAGGGTTCAGTTAATTGACCTGTGGCTGTGGGGAATTCTTGGTTTTTCCAATAGCTTTTTGGTCGACTGATGTGGTGGATCCAGTCGACTGGATTCCTGTACGGGGCTGAGTTTATAAATATCAAGCTCTTGAAAGATATTTTGAAATCTTAGCTTCAGGAGTATGTTTTCTTTTTCTTTGCCTTATCTCTAGATTTCGATGGGCTCAGGGTTCGATTTTTAGCGATCTGACAATGGATCCTTTGTATCGACGCCGGGGCCTTCGCATCTATCCAGACAGAATCTCATTTTGACGAGGTTCATTTTTTGAGGCGTCGAGCTTTTAGCTCAATGAGGTAGGATCCAATACTATGTTGTCTTTAATGGGTGCTACGCGTAATTATACGCTTTTCTACCGGTTGAAAATGCTTTAAATATCATATGTTATGTTTAAACCATGTTTGTTCGGACATGTTTTGTGCTTTTTCTTAGTTTTTACAAGGTATTGGACTTGTGGATGTTCATGGTTTTCAAAAATAAGGTTTTGAAAATAGAGGATTTGTGAAAATCTTGAAAATCGTATTTTGGAGGTTTGGAGCCAACCCTCGGGGTTGAGCCACGGAATTTTTGGACGTTTTAATAAAAATGATGAAAATATGTTTTAAATGTTGTTTGATCTCCATGGTTAATAGATGATGTGGCAATTGGCCACTAGATCTCTTTTTATACATGTTGATATATAACTATTTTACAATTTTCTTTTCGTAGTTGAGCTACGTGTTGATTTTTAAATGATTCGTTAGATGTGCTGTGACAGTGTTTGGATTGGGTGCTTCTTTCCTTGGTTTTAATCCGTAAAGGGCATGGTGGGTGCTTCTTCCCACGGTTTTAGCCCTTAAAGAGCCGGTTACCCCCGTGTGTGGCTGCATTGTTGTGATTCTATATAGAACTTGTTATTACCTAACATGCCTTAAATGGTTCAGGACAAGGGTAATGGGCAGGAGTTTATAGTTGTTGCCTTTGTCCCTGTGAGTGAGTCGGTACATAGGAATCATTATCTTTTCTCGACTGTGTGATCCGAGTGAAAAATATCATTTTGTTCTCAGCTGTGTGTTCCGAGTGGAAAAATAACATTTTGGTTACTGTTTTTCTTTAATTGTGAAATGTTGTTGCATTGTTGAAATGCTTGGTTTTGAGGATAGAAAATCATTTTGGAGACTTATGAGAGTCTGATGGAAAAGTTGGAGTTTTATGAAGTAAAACTATTTTAAGGCTCATGTGGTTGAGTCAACTTTATGCTATGTGATTGCATATCCTGCTTTACGGTTTTACAATCTGTTTCTATTGGGCTTCGGCTCACGTTATGGGATTTTGTTAAAAACTTTTTTAGGTGAACGTAGTCCTGTAGGTTGACCTTGAGGTGCCCGAAAGTGGTTGATGACAAGACATTTTGTTTTGTCTTTGCTAGGTAGCTTATACCTTTGTTTATGGATCATGTTTGGATGTAGCATGTTTTATGTTTATAAGCATGCGTGATGTAATTCTTATGGCCGTGGGCCGATGTATGCATAATTTATGCTTTTGAGAGAACCCATGGGTTTATTGTATTACGATTTTAATTGGTTAGTTCAACGTGTTAAAAAAAGGGATTTTCAAATGATTTATGCTTCTTCAAACTCTTGTGCTACAAGGGAGATTTTGGAACGGCCTATGCTTCTTTTAAAAAGAAATGATTTTCTTAACCAAACATGTATTTTTTTTTTAAAGCTTGGTGCTTGGGGCCGTGATCGTAGTCTTTTTGGCTACTCTTTTAAATTAAATAAACTCTCGATAGTGCGTTTTATAAAAATTTTAGCCTCGTCTTGGCTTTATGATTTTCCATCTGTTTGTGTTTGGGAGGTTTTGGTAGTTGTTCGTGGGCTTTCATGTGACCCGGAGTTTGGGGCATGACATGTACCCTTTTCCATAATGATGCAACAAGTCTAAACTAACGTATATCCCAGGGTTTGTGAATTTGAGCATACCTCCAATCATTGACGGATCCTCTTTTCTCTCTTGTTAAGGGCTAGCACTCTATTCGTTGCTCTTTTGTTGGTCAGGTTGCATCACCTTTTTGAAACCACTCGTTCCTTGTTGAAATCGACTTGCTTGATCTTCATAGTTCTGCCTTTGCCGCCGGTCGTTGTAGTCTCTTCCCCTTGGGAGTGGACATCCAGACTTTTTATGTCCCGACTTGTTGCAATTAAAACAGATTACCGAGTTCACCTCCCTTTTCCCTAGTTATTCCTTTCTGCCATCCCGTGGATAAGGTTATGAGTGCATGAACTTCTTATTGTTCCTTAGTGGCCCTCTTTGATTGTTTTCTCCACTTCTTAGTAGGTAATGTGCCATCCTATGCCCTGGCTGGTTGCACCTATAACAAGTTTTTGCTGTTGCTTGCTGTTGTTTTGTTGCTTTTATCCAAATTTCTGTTGCTTGAGAAATGTCCTTCTTCTTGGGTGCGAAGGCACTCTGTACCCTTAGGTCCGACAAGTACCATGGCCCTTCCTAGGTTGCCTTCCCTTGTGATTGACCTATATTGGCTCTTAGGTCTTGTAAAATTCGGGCTAAGCTCGGAACGTCTACTTCCTCTTTGCTTACGCTTACTTTCACTGGGAATCTATGGTTATATCTTTGTCCTACCATCTCTATGAAAGAGCAAAAGGAAAGGGTCATTGAACTATCCAATAAGGCTAGTTCTACACATAAGGTAAAGGTATGATACATAACATGTTTACTACCATGAAAAAGTTTTATCTGAGAGATCTTGTCGTCCTTACTGTAGATTGCATGAGATCACAAAACTGTTAGCGCATAGCGACCAACTGCACTCTCATCAGGGGTGGCGCCTTTAACTATTTCCTAGTTTTTAATGGCATAGTTGAGATAACATCTCCTTTCCTGGACTCCGTGTGATTTCCTGTATTGGACTCAGGATCTCACTTCGTTCGTCAGCAAAGAACTGTTCCTACTAATCAGTCTCTCTGGTTTCTATTTTACACATCGATGACTCGTAGGTCGTATAACGTAGGGGTGTCGGTCCCTCTTCAGCGTACATGTCCTTCAAATGGAGTCTACTCGTGTGTGATCTTCTAATGGTGTAACGACACTTTCGAATGAATTCAGACTCTTGGTCGTGCTAATCGATTATCTTGATTGGCCCTTCTTTGAGTGTGGCATTTTCATGGACGTAGAGCTCCTCTTAGTTGAGAATGTGGCATGATTAGGTCCTCACTTTAGCACCAAGACATGGAATGCATTGTAGATACTCACGAGTAGTAGTGGCAGAGCTAGGCAATAGGCGACTATTATGGCTTTGGATAGGGTCTCTAACGGCTCGATGTATCATGATCCACCTTCTTTTCAAAGTGCATGATTCTTTGTCAGGGCTAAATTTCATACGATCTCTTATTTGAACTTGAGGGGTCTATGTCATCGATCAGCATAACTCTCTAACTTGGTCTCCTCGATTGTTTTGAGTACACGATCTGGCCATAACAATTGGTCTCTTCTATTTCAGCATATTGATGAATTGTAGTATCATTCATATTAAGCCTTAAATGGGTATATGCCAATGTTTTCTTGGTAGTTGTTGCTGTATATGAATTTGACCGAAGGTATATATCCCTTCTCAATTCCTTTTTAAATTCCATTATGCAGACTTTTAACCTTGCGCTTTCAGACTGCTTGTTAGTCTGAAGGTGAGACGCAATACTGAAGTAGGGCTCCGTCCCTAAGGCTTCTTGTAAACTCTACTTGAAACGAGGCGTGAGATGCAAGCCTCGGTTGGGTAGAGAACTCACATAGGTGCAACATCTCACTGAGGTACTTTTGGCTTGAGGTCACTGACGTGTCGCGAAGTCTAAGTGATAGAAAGCGAGCGATCTTGGTGGGGTGATCCACTATACCCGAATGCTGTCGTGTTCTTGGGGTGATCTCGATTATTTGGTGACAAAATCTGTAGTCGTACGTTTCCATTTTCATTCTGGTCTTTCCCAAGGTAGTCTCGTTCTTTCTGTCATTGGAATTGATGTGTTGGTATTGTAGACACCCCAATTTGACCCCGTCGAATCTTAGACTTATCCAGGTGTGTCCAATGATGAAAATTGGGTGGGTTGATGTCTCTGAACAATCATTAGGTGCAGATGTTTTTCTTTTTGGTGAAGAGAGATGCACCTGATATCTATTATTTTTTTAAAAATATCCTTTTCTTTTTAAAATAAAAAAAGTCCAAGATATTTGAGCACCCTTTTTGAAAAATGGAGTCGCAACTTGGTTTTTGAGAAAAACTAAGAAAAACAAAAAGAAGGCTGTGGGTCTTTTGAAAATTTAACCAGAGAAAAAGAGGGTTCGGGGGCTGAGATACGAAAAGGAAAGGTGTTAGACACCTTTTTAAAGGTAATATATACAGAATAAGAGGTTAAAGAGAGTTCAAACAAAAGCAATCAATGAAATAAAATCCTAAATATGATTCCTAGGGTCGTGTGACTTAGTTGTTATTTGTAGATATACTACACGTATTTTTTGAGCAAAGTAAAGCGAAAAACATGCAGATAAGCAATAAAATGATGTTTTTAATGATCATGCAACAATGTTTCTGCCCCTAACATGCAATAAACATGCTATACATAATAAGTAGAAGAGACTATAATATCATATTTAAGCTATTGGACATGCAGAAAACTCACGACCGTAGCAAAAAATTTTGCGGTCGTGACTAAAATTGTCACAAAATAGGCGACCGTGACAACCATAGGGGTATCGCAAAGAACAAACTAAACAAAGCTCACGGTTGTGACAAATGAAAGTCACGGCCATGGTTTTTAATGGTACAAAAAGGGTATGTATATTGTACAAGGCTTAAAACATGCTCAAATGAATAGGATATATAGAACATAGACCATAGCCTATTGATATTAGGTTAGATCCACCATCCAGAACCCTCTATGCAAGCAATGACTCTAAATAGAATGTATAGGATAAGAAATATGAACAATAGAATGCTTAAAACACCTCTTCATGTTACTGGCCTCACAAAACCTCGCGGCCATAACCAAAGGATGTCACGACGTAAGAAATATAAAGGAAAAAGATGCGGCCATCATGTTTTCATAACCTCAGAACATGCAGATATGAAGGCGTACCAATTGGAGATCATAACCCATTTGGTCAAGGTTAGATCTGCTATCCATTACCGAATAGGAAACTAAGCAGCGATACAAAAAGAATAAAATGCTAAATAGAGCAATAAAATGATATACAACCTTGAAATAAACATATAACAAAGAGTTTTGAAGAGGGTATTCATGTTTCTGACCGTAAAACAATGTCACGATCGTAACAACAAGATGTTGCGGCCGTGAGTAAAAAAAAGCATAAATGTATCGGCTCTTATAAAAAGTGCACGGCCATGACTATGGGTTTAACAAAATATACGATCGTAACATAATAAGGTCGCGGCCGTTATATTCTAGAACCTCAAAAAGCTTTGTGATGTGCCCAATGTACTTGTGAGCATCGAGACAAAATGAAAAAGAATATAAATATGTGAAACAAAGGGCTATGAATACATTGTTAGTAATGAAAAACTTGAAGGAAGCAATGCTTACATTGGAATGAATGATAAATAATCAATAAAACATTGGAAACTTTATCCACGACACCCTCGGGGGAAAAAGATGAGGGTTTAAGAAGAGTCGTGGGTTTCTAAGGTTACCTCGTGTGAATAATCACCTCGAATGGCCCCTCTGTGGTGAGGATATGATACCTCTAAGCTAATATATGTACTCTAAAAACTTCTACGAGGCAAGCAAGAACACAAATGAGGCTCGAGAAGTGTAGGATGGATGGGAGAATATCAAATGGAGAAATATTTTGGCAGAGTTTGGGCTTTTAGGTGTTTCTCTTCTCTGTTCTTGTGAAAAATGAAACCTATTTATAGGCAAAACGAGCAACATAGACCCCTTTTGGGATGCTATCACCTGTCCAAAATGGGGTAATAGTGACGGCTGATGCCTTTTTGCTTGTGTACAATGCCAACCGCAACCTTTATGGTGGTGAAAAGGAATGCAGCGACTTTCAAAAGTCGCGACATGGATAAAAAAGCGATGACCATGACAAAGAAAGTTACAGCTTGGTTTAGGAATTTCAAAAAGGTTACGGCCATGAGAGTAAGGACATAGCCTGTTTTAGGATTTTTGAAAGGTGGCGGCCATGAGGATGGGAATGTCACGACCTGGAGGGTTTTTTAGGGTTTTTGAGTTTTGAGCTATATTTGTAATTTTGTTTATTTAGGAGTATCTTTGAGCATGATTCTCATACTTTCTTCATTAGAGTGCATTCGAGACGTGTGCCTAAGATTCGGCTTAGTCAGATTGGGGTGTGTACAGTTACCCCTATTTGACAGAGCTTGCACTAACTCGTATTACAAGTAAATGCCAAAACTCCAGTGACAAATCGATCGAATAAGCCGCCAATCTTAGGCACAAACAAAATATGCAGAAAAGCGTGATCAAACCTAAATTTTTATCAAAATTCCTACGTACCCCGATTGTAAGGAATCAGACCAGTTGTAGTTTGTGGGCCAATGCATATGATGTAAATAGGCTAATCACGATGCTTGATAGGTAGAGTGCAATGTGAATAGGTACAATGTGAGAAAATTTTAAGGTCATAACACGAACTGAGGAAGCATCAATCAATTTTAGGTCGTGAAAGGATCAATGAGGCTAAAGGCAGTTTAAGGTTATGCAGCGACCGATAAGTCAACTTAAGTTCATGAGAGGGGCCAAACACTTAGGGGCCAACTTTAAGGTCATGCGAGGACTGACAACTCAGTTTAAGGTCATGAGGAGGACCGATCGTTCTAGTGGCATTTTAAGGTCATGCAAGGACCAAGGAGTTGGTTTAAGGTTATGAGGAAGACCGAAGGTGCTAGAGGCAAATTTAGGTCATGTGAGGATCGAGGAGTCAGTTTAAGGTTATGAGGAGGACCGACAAGTTGAGGGATGATTTAAGATCATGCAAGGCCCAAGAAGTCAGTTTAAGGCCATAAGGAGAACCAACAAGTTGAGGGACGGTTTAAGGTCGTGCTGGGAACCAATGAGTCAGTTTAGGTCATGAGGAGAACCAGAGATTCTTAGGGACACACTTATCAGTTTTACGTCATGACGAGGACCGACGGGATGGTGATCGATTTTAAGTCATGAGAGGACTGATAAGTCAGTTTAAGGTCATGAGGAGGACCGGAGAGATAAAAGGGGCATTTTAAGGTCATGTGAGGACCGACGAGTCAGTTTAAGGTTGTGAGGAGGACCGAACTCTTACAGGGGGTATGCTTATCAGTTTTAGGTTGTGACGAGGACCAAAATGGGATAAACTTGTCAAGTTTGGATTGTGACGAGGCTTGAAATTTCAACTCAGTAGTTTTAGGTTGTGACTAGGACCAGCAAGGTGAACTTATCAGTTTTAGGTCATAACGAGGACCGACGAGTCAGTTTAAGGTTCTGAGGAGGACTGAAGATTCTAAGGACAGTTTTTGATCGTGTCGAGGACTGATAAAGTTTTGGGCCATATAAAGAAGGGCTAAAAGGGTTTTTGATTCATTCCAAACTCACACGAGAATAGTTCGAAGGTTTACAAAGCTTGGGGGCATAGCAAACATGGTGGTCGTTACCTTTAGAAGTGGTGGCCTGCACTATTATGCCCTAGGGAGATAGCAGCATGGACATAAAGTTCACGGTCGTTCGAAATGTTTGGACGAACATCATGGCCTGTATGTTGGAATGTTGCGTCATGGTTCAAGTCTTTACGATAGTTAGTTTTAAAGTCCCCGAACCTCACAGTCGTGAGTTCGATGATTGGACATCTATCTGAGACAGGTTCGAATATCTCATTCGCGCGAACTCTCATAAGCTCTCTTCCTCACTCTCGTCTCTCTCTCTCTCTCTCTCTTTTCATCTCATCCTTCTCTCTTGACTCTCGACTCTCTCTCTCTCTCTCTCTCTCTCTCTCTCTCAAAGCCGTGTTTCTTCTCTCATTAATATTTCTGGTGTTCTCGGCTTTAGTGAGTGGCTTTGGGTTTAACTTTATCGGAGAAGAAGGTGGTGGCACCGGTGGAGGAGGTGGCCCGATTGTCTAAGGTGGTGGTGGTGCAGCGCCGGTCGATAGTGGCATGGTGGGCATGGGTGGCGATAATGGGGATGATGCTGTGGCTAGAGCTGACGACTAAGGAGGTGGAGGTGACGACGTGGTTAGCGGTGGGGACGAGGAGCTACTGGAGGGTGGTGCTTTCGGTATGCTGGAGCAGTTTGATCCTAGGACCTATGTCCCTCTTCTTCACTAGTTACGAAAGCCGGCTATGAAGAGGTTCATCCTTTCGAATGTGATTGCGGAGTGTAACATTCTTCTTCATCGTCGCGAGGATCATCTCTCGGCTAGGAACCTCAAGGTAAACCAAAGCTTTGAAAGCTTACTTGTTTCGTGGATGTATTCATTGAAAAATACTTTGAGCTTGGTTATTTAGTCATCTTGTTGATATTGAATTGAGTTGAATTGGAATTGGTATTTTGATACTTTGGATTTTAGACTTGAATTTGAGGCTTGAACTTGATTAGGCAAGACCTTGACTTGGATTGAAAATGGACCTTGAACTTGGACCGAAAACTTTGAACAAACTATGAATGTGGATGAACTTTGGATTGAACCTTGAACTTTGGTTAGCTTGAATTTTTGAACTCTAGTAACTTATTGATTTTAAATTAAAGTGGAATTATATATTAAACTTGAATCGAAATGAATTAGGTATCTAGTTTTAATTGAAATTGAGTTTGAAATTGGATTTGAAAATGAGTTAAATTTGATTTGGACCTTAGATTCGACAACGAAAACAATTAGAATTGAAGTGGATTTTAGATTGTAACTAGGAATTGAATTGCGTTTCGAAATTGATTTAGACTTTGGAAATGGGGCTAATTTGAGTCATGATCGAGTTTGATTGAAATGATTTGAATCTCGTATTGAGTTTAAAATGAATTTGATCGGGAATTAATTTGAAAAGTACCTTGAGATTTGGATAAAATATGTTTTGATTTGAAGATGAATCAATTTTGGGAAACTAGGTTTGCAATGGAACGGGAATCATGGTAGGTTTCAATTTTGAGTTTTGGAACACACTAGAAACAAGATTGGTTTAAAATTGAGAGTATGAATGTGGTTTTGAAAAAATTGAACTTAAAAAGTTGACTTTGAATTGAATTGGATTAGTTAGTTGTTTCAGTTTTTGTTTCTTTTTGCGCCGGGCAAGTTGAGTTTGAATTTGCTTTGATTTGAACTAGTTTTGAGTGGAGTCAAGTATTAATTGATTTTTGAATTTGAAGTTGAATCCTAACGCTTGAAATTGATTTGATTAAAGTCGTGTGAAATGGATCATTGGATTTAGATTTACCGTGGGAACAAGATTTGAACCTTGAGTTTTTAAATGAGACGAATTTGGTTCAACAGAATTTTGAATTTGAATTAGGGAGACACGGTTTCTAAGGTAGTTAGTGGACCACGGACTGGTATGAAAAAGTCAAAAGACATGTTCTCACTGCAACCAGACTCAGCACTAGAAAAAGCTATGTCCAATATTTCTTCGAAGGTAGAACAAACAGGGTAATTTCTGTTCACTGGTTGTGAAAATATATTTAGCGGTGTTATCTACCAGTACCTGTTGTGTAGATACGGGAGCCACTAATCATGTCTGTAATTCATTGCAGGGGTTTCAGAAAATCCGACAACTTAGTGATTGAGAGATTTACCTGTATATGGGCAATAATACAAAGGTAATAGCGGTTGCAGTAGGAGATGTCACTCTCAATCTTGGTAGAGATCGAATTTTAATATTGAAAGGTTGTCTTTATGTACCTGCCATTACAAGGAACTTAGTTTCCGTTTCTGGATTGGCTAAAGACGGATATTTGGTTTATTTTAATAACTCTGTGGTTATTAAGAATGATAAATGGGTTATTTGTTCTGGTACATTGGTGGATGATCTTTATATTATTACTCCTATCTCTCCTACACTGTAACTGACTGAAACGAATAATACATCTATATTATCATATAAGAGAAAGTTTCGTTCTTTAATGAATCAAACGTTTCTTTGGCACTTATGCATGGGTCATATTAATCTAAAAAGGATAAACAGACTAGTAGCAGATGGACCTTTGAGTTCATTAGAAGTAGAGGCACTTCCAGTCTGTGAATCTTGCTTAGAAGGTAAGATGACCAAGAGGCTCTTTTAGACCAAAGGCTATAGAGCTAAAGAACCGTTGGAGATGGTTCATTCTGATGTTTGTGGTCCTATGACAATCTGGATTAGAGGTGGCTTTGAGTATTTCATCAGTTTTATTAATGAGTACTCAAGGTATGGATCCATTTACCTGATGCACCGTAAGTCTGTATGCTTTGAGAAATTCAAAGAATTCAAGGCGGAGGCGAAGAAGCGTCTGAGTAAAAGTATCAAATCACTATGATCTAATCGTGGTGGGGAATACCTCTTTAGAGAGTTTAAGGACTACTTATCATCAAAGGGGATTACATCCCCGTTGACTGCACTTGACACTCCATAGCAGAATGGTGTAGCAGAAAAAAGGAATAGGACTCTTATGGAGATGGTAAGGTCAATGATAAGTTATTTAGGTTTACCCGATTCGTTTTGGGGACTCGCTTTAGAGATAACAACTTACATTCTGAACTTAGTACCTTCTATGTCAGTACCTTCCACTCCTACAGAATTGTGGACCGGGCATAAGCCTAATCTGAAATACATTCGAATTTTAAGGTGTCCAGCACATGTGATAAAAGGGAACGCGGGTAAGTTGGAATTGAGCACAGAAGTCTGTTTCTTTGTGGGGTATCCTAAGGGAACAAAGGGTGGCCTATTTTATAATCCTAAATATCAGAAGGTCATTGTTAGCACTAATGCCCAATTCTTGGGAGAGAATTATATTATGAACCACAGGCCCAATAGCAAAATTATTCTGAAAGAATTGAGAGAAAATACTAGTAGAACGGAGGAACCACAAGTCACTAATATTCCATTACCTCGTCGTAGTGGGAGGATTATCGGGACATGTGCAAATCAAGAATAGGGTGCTGTTGCACAAGGTTTAGATTCTACATAGCCTGTTACTACTAGTACACAGACACAGGTAGTGTCTCGTCATAGTGGGATGGTTGTTCGTTAACCTGATCAGTATATGTTCTTGGGAGAGTCATTTGATAAGATCTCGACAGAATTGGATACCGAGCCCTATAACTACAATGAAGCACTACAAGATAAAGATGCAGATCTTTAGCAAAGGGCTATGAATTTAAAGATGATATCTATGTATTCCAATCAGGTCTGTAAACTTATAGAGCCACCCGAAGGGATAAAACCCATTGGATGCAAGTGGATCTATAAGAGGAAGAGAGGAGTAGACGGAAAGATTGAAACCTTCAAAGTTAGGCTTGTTGCTAAAGGGTTCACTTAGAAAGAAGGGATCAGTTATGAGAAAACTTTTTTGCCGGTAGCCATGTTTAAGTCTATCCGGATTCTCTTATTTATTGTCGCTCATTTCGATTACGAAATCTAGCAAATAGACATCAAGATAGTTTTTCTTAACAGAAGTCTTGACGAGTGTATCTATATGATACAACCAGATGGATTTATTGCAAAGGACCAGGAACACATGTTATGTACGCTTAAGAGATTCATTTATGGACTTAAGCAGGCATCGAGGTCTTGGAACACTCGGTTTGATCAAGCTATAAGTCTTATGATTTTGATCAAAGTCTGGATGAGTCCTGTTTGTACAAGAAGCGTGACGGAAGCGTGGTGATCTTCCTAGTACTTTATTTAAATGATATCTTTCTCATCAGAAATGATGTGGGGGCATTATCTTCGGTTAAAGTATGGTTATCTGGGCAGTTCGATATGAAGGACTTGGGAGAAGCCAGTCACATCCTTGGGATCAAGCTTTTGCGAGATCAAAAACAAAAGATGTTGGGTTTATCACAAACAAAATATATCAATGATATCCTTACTCGTTTTAGCATGCAGGATTCTGAGAAAGGATTTCTCCCTTTCAGGCACGGAATCACTCTATCCAATGATCAGTGTCCTGAGACACCTGATGAGATAGAGAAGATGAAAGCGGTTCCTTATGCTTCGACAGTAGGAAGCCTCATGTATGCTATGCTTTGCACTAGACCCGACATCTGCTTTGCCGTTGACATGGTTAGTAGATATCTGTCTAATCCAGAGCAAGAGTATTGCACTGCGATAAAGAATATAATCAAGTACCTAAAAAGGACTAAGGATTATATGTTGGTTTAACAGGCAGACAGTCTAGTACCTTTGGGATACACAGATTAAGATTTCCAGTCAGACATAGAGCTTACATTAGGAGACAACTTTGCAGATCCATTACAAAGAACTTACCGGCTAAGACTTTTGATTGTCAAGTAGAGGGCATGGGAGTCAATTGTATGACAACATGGTTTGGAGTATAAATGAGAAATTGCTATGGTTGGTATACTGAAAATCATATTTTTAGTATTTAATATTATTTTAATAAAATTAATTTTTTATTTTATGAGAATCTTTATGAACAATGCATGTGTATCATTTCTTCAATGTTATGCATGAATGTCCGATATTTTATATAGTATTTAATCTGGTGTTTAGAGTACAGCTTACACACAGAAGATAAGATTTTAGGTCTTACAGAATCTAAGTTTTATGTTCACAGTTTAGATGGAAATGGGCATACCATCGGTACGACTGTAGTACAGAGTTTTAGTAGGCCTGTCTTGGTTACGGGGAACAGATAATAGCGTCGTCTATTGTTCCAACTCTCTGTGCTAGTACACTTTGTGTGTATTGAACGGGACATTTGGGATAATTAATTTTAAACTTACTATATAAATTAATTCACAACTCAATGTTATTATGAATAGTGCTTATCCTCTTAATCCTAAAATAATTATTAATTTGCGTATATTTAATATTTATTATTTTGACTCATTAGAGGGTGCGATCTTATATGAATTTATATTCTAGGTGAGTTGGATAGCGATATTATTTATATGGCAAATATTAATTATTGATGGAATTCACGTCTCGAAATATCGGGATTGACGATACGCCATTAAGGAAGCTTATAAGTTTAACCAGGCCAAACCCTGCAGGTGGATTTGATTATTCGACGGTCAAATAAGTTAAGTGGAATGGCTTAAGAAATTTCAAGATACCGATTAAATTAAAGTTAATTGGCGAGCATCAAGAATTTTAACGTGAAGAGAAATGGTAAGCATTTAATAACAGGAGTTCAATGCTAGAAAGTCTTCAGATTATGGGTCAAAGTGTAATTATAGTTCTTTAGTGGTGAAACTGTAATTTAGTATTTTATAAAAATTGCAGAAACTGTTGCGTCTTTCTATAATTGCAGAAACTGCTGGTCGGTATCTATGTTCCAGTGGAAGTCGTACTCATAATTACTCCACAGGTTCCTGCTGTAACCTTATATATATGCGGATAGACTGAACCAGTTTTATACATGATATATCATATTTTGTCTCTTAAGACTAAATATATCTGGGTTCTACTGGTACGAGTTCTCGATAATCCGTAACCCACACTACATTTGAGGATAACATAAGGGAATACAATAGAAGATCTGACAGGAGCTTCAACTCGGAATCAAATCGTAGTTGAAGAATCGATCGATAAAAGATTTTCTTCTAAATTAACTTTGGTTGCACAGGTTTTATTTTGATCGTTCGACATCAAAAGTTTTATCTGGATTCCATTTCGGCGTTTGGCAATCCAGCTAATTTTTTTAGATAATTATTTGTAAAAATAAAGATCTTAGCAGTTTTGCTTCTAATAATATATTTGCATATACGTTCGAGTATCAGATAAGAGAATACAGTAGAAGATCTGACATAAGTTTTAACTCAGAATCAAATCGTAGTTGAAGAATCGATTGACAAAATGTATTTTTCTAAATTAGCTTTGGTTGCACGAGTTTTATGTTGATCGTTCGACATCAAAAGTTTTATCTAGATCCCATTTCTGCGTTTACCCGTCCAGCTATTTTTTTTAGATAATTATTTACAAAACAAAGATTTTGACAATTTTGTCTCTAATAATATATTTGTATATAATAATCTATCAGAAAATTTTAATACAATTGGGATACAAGAAACTAATACAGATGAAGATTGAATCATTGCAGCTTATCTTTAATAGGAGACTGAAACTCAACAGAGTTTCTATTCTTTCATAAACCCGGTATATATATATATCTTGTATTTATATTTATATAAACTGCGTGGATGATGTATATTTGTTTTATTTTTTTCTTGTTAATTTCATTAATTCAAAAATTTTATTTTTAATTAAATAAAAAAACTTTATATATTTTATTTTTTACAAAATATCACATTTAAGATGATTTTTTTATAAAATTGGATATCTAGAAAAAAACATGAAAATTAATTTCGAATTTTAAATTAATTAAATGAAAAAAAATATTTAATCGAAATAAATTATTATTTTTTTAAAAATGTGAAACGAAAAATATAATAAACAAATGCCAACCACTACCTTAGCTGAAAAGTTAAAGAAAAAACGGTGCATTTATTAAATTTTATTTGTTACGCTTTTAAACACGAAAATATAGTTTGACAAATCGAAATCTTTAGAATCGTATACATGAGAAGATGTTTGATTCTTTCAGATCGTGTGATTTTTGAAATTTATAAATTTATTTTAATTAAACGAATTTTTATAATCCTAAAAAGTATTTTAAAAATCAAAGTGGGGAGAGAATTTATTTACAGATAAATCCTGCAATCACCAGTTTGTAGGCGATGCAATTAAACCCTGTATGTTGGCAGTAAAGTCTTCCTCCCCATCGAACAGATTAATTGCGGTATCGTCAGTACAAACCTCATTTACGAATAATTCTGATTAATTGTTTGTGTGGATCACTTCTCCATCTGAAGGGTTTATTGCGAAGCAATTGATTTGGGATTAAGTGGTGGTTAATATTTAGCTGTATATAATAGTATCTTCTCCATCTGAGTCACTGCTATTATCTACTATACCGAAACTATGTCAGCTATTTAATTTTACTTGGCAGAGTCAGTTGCTTAGATAATAAAATTAATAAGAATTGGTCTGTCTTGACATACGATGGATAGTAGACGTCCTCCCATTGAGACATGCTATTCACAGGGTACCAAGATACTAGTGATTTTTTCTTTTAAAATGGTATAGGGAACTAAATTAAAATAAATTCAAAGTATTACTCGTCATAATTAATGGTACTTTTAATTATGTAATTCTCAAAATTAAAATGACTTTCAATTCACTCACAGTTATACTCAAATAAAACAAACTAACGATACCAAATTTTGTTGACTGGAAAAGTAACTTGAATATATCTTTAACTAGCAATGGTATTCTTTTAATACCAGGAAATGTATTTGTTTTAGAAAAATATTCTTTCTCTAAGTCGAAAGACATGAAGAAGAAAAAGGTTCATAAATTAGGAGACACGATTTTTAGGGTAGTTAGTGGGCCACGAACCGGTGTGAAAAAGTCAAAATGCAAATGTTTTCACTGTAACCAGATAAGGAATTGAAAAAAGATATGTCTAGTATTTCTCAGAAGGCAGAACAAACAGAGTAATTTATGTTCGCCAGTTGTGAAAATATGTTTAGCGGTGTTATCTACCGGTACCTGGTATATAGATACAGGAGCCATTGATTATGTCTGCAATTAATTGTAGGGGTTCCACGAAATTCGACAACTTAGTGATTGGGAGATTTACTTGCATATGAGTAATAATACAAAGGTAACTGCAACTATAGTAAGAGATGCCACTCTCAGTTTTAGTGGAGATAGAATTTTAATATTAACAGTTGTCTTTATGTACCTTCTATTAGAAGGAACTTAGTTTTCATTTCTAGATTGGTTAAATATGTATATTTTATTTATTTTAATAACTTTGTGGTTATTAAGGATAATAAATGGGTTATCTGTTCTGGTACATTGGTGGATGATCCTTATATTATTACTCCAATCTCTCCTACACTGCAACTAATTGAAATAAATAACACATCAAATTTACCATTTAAGAGAAAGTTTCCTTCTTTAATGAACCAAATATTTCTTTGGCACTTACATTTTGGTCATATTAATCTAAAAATGATAAACAGACTGGTAGCAAATGGAATTTGAGTTCATTAGAAGTAGAGGCACTTTCAGTCTGTGAATCCTACTTAGAGAGTAAGATGACCAGGAAACCCTTTTCGGCCAAAGTCTATAGAGCTAAAGAACTGTTGGAACTGGTTCATTCTAATGTGTATGGTCCTAAGACAATCCAGGCTAGAGGTGACTTTGAGCCTTCATCAGTTTCATTATTGAATACTCAAGGTATGGATACATTTACCTAATGCATCATAAGTCTAAATGCTTTCGTAAGTCTGAATGCTTTGAGAAATTCAAAGAATTCAAGGCTGAGGCAGAAAAGCATCTAAGTAAAAGTATCAAATCACTACGATCCGACCGTGGTGGAATATACCTCTTTAGACAGTTTAGGGATTACCTATCATAAGAAGGGATTATATCCCAATTGATTGCACCTGGCACTCCACAACAAAATGGTGTAGCAGAAAGAAGGAATATGACTCTTATGGATATGGTAAGGTCCATGATGATTTATTCAGGTTTATCCAATTCATTTTGGGGACTCGCTATAGAGACAATAGCTTACATTCTGAACTTAGTACCTTCTAAATCAGTATCTTCTACTCCTACAGAATTGTGAATTGGGCGTAAGCTTAGTTTGAAACACAATCAGATTTGAAAGTGTCCTGCACATGTGCTGAAAGGGAATGTAAGTAAGTTAGAACTGAGGATAGGAGTCTATTACTTTGTGGGGTATCCCAAGGAAACGAATGGTGGTCTATTTTATAATCCTAAGAATCGAAAGGTCATTGTTGGCACCAATGCCCGATTCTTGAAGGAGAATTATATTATGGACCATAGGCCCATTAGTAAAATTATTCTAGAAGAACTGAGAGGAAATACTAGTAGAATAGAAGAGGAATCACAAGTCACTGATATCCTATTACCTCGTCCTAGTGGAAGAATTATCGGGACAGGGGAAAATTACGAATAGGGTGCTGATTCACAGGGGTTAGATTCTGTACAGCGTGTTACTGTTACTACACAGACACAGGTAGTGCCTTGTCATAGTAGGAGGATTGTTCATCAACCTGATTGGTATATGTTTTTGGGAGAGTCTTTTGGCAGAATACTGACAGAACTAGATACCGAGCCCTAAAAACTATAATGAAGCACTTCAGGATAAAGATACAGATCATTGGCAAACGGCTATGAATTCAGAGATGAAATCTATGTATACCAATCAGGTCTGAAAATTTATAAAACCATCCGAAGGGATAAAATCCATTAGATGCAAATGGATCTACAAGAGGAAGAGAGAAGCAGATGAGAAGGTTGAAACCTTCAAAGCTAGGCTTGTACTAAAGGGTTCATTCAAAAAAAAAGGATCGATTAGGAGAAAACTTTTTCGTTGGTAGCCATGCTTAAGTCTATTCAGATTCTCTTATTCATTGCTGCTCATTTTGATTACAAAATTTGACAAATATATGTCAAGACAACTTTTCTTAACGAAAGTTTTGACGAGTGTATTTATATGGTATAACTAAACGTATTCATTGTAAAAGACCAAGAGCATATGTTGTGCAAGCTTAAAGATCCATTTATAGACTTAAGCATGCATCGAGGTCTTCGAACACTCAATTTGATCAAGCCATAAAGTCTTATGGTTTTGATCAGAGTTCGAGTGAGTCCTGTGTGTACAAGAAACGTAACGGAAGCGTGGTGATTTTTCTAGTACTTTATATAGACAATATCTTGCTCATTGAAAATGACGTGGGGGCATTATCTACGGTTAAAGTGTGATTATCTGGGAAGTTTCATATGAAGAATTTGAGATAAGTCAGTTACGTCCTTGGGATCAAGCTTGTGCGAGATCAGAAACAAAAGATGTTGGGCTTATCACAAGCAAAGTATATCGATGAAATCCTTGCTCATTTTAGTATGCAGGATTCTAAGGAAGCGTTTCTCCCTTTCAGGCATGGAATGACTCTATCCAAGGATCAGTGTCTTAAGACACCTGATGAGATAGAGAAGATGAAGGTGGTTCCTTATGCTTCGACAGTAGAAAGCCTCATGTATGCTATGCTTTGCACTATACCTGATATCTACTTTGACATTAGCCTGATTAACAGATATAAGTCTAACCTAGGGTAGGAGAATTGGACTGCGGTAAAGAATATAATTAAGTACCTAAAAAGGACTAAGGATTATGTGTTAGTTTTCCAGACAGACAGTCTAGTGCCTTTGGGGTACACAGACTCAGATTTTCAATCTGACAAGAATTTCTGTAAGTCTACCTCTAGATATGTGTTTACCTTATGAGGTGAAGCTATAAGTTGGAGGGGCATCAAGCAGTCCTGCATTTCTGATTCCATTATGGAGGCCAAGTATATGGCAGCTTCTGAAGCAGCCAAGGAGGCTGTTTGGCTCAAGAACTTTTTGTTAGATCTAGACGTAGTCCCTTCAGTTCAATTGGCTATTACACTTTATTGTGACAATAGCAGAGCAGTTGTAATCTCAAAGAAACTAAGAGTCCACAAGAAAAGAAAGCACATTGAGTATAAGTATCACTTGATACGAGAAATTGTATAGAGAGGTGATATTGTTGTGACTAAGATTGCATCAAAACACAATCTTGCAAATTCTTTTACAAAGAGCTTACCGGTTAAGACTTTTGATAGTCATGTAAAGGGCATGTGAGTCAGATGTATGACAACATAGTTTTGAGTATAAGTGGGAGATTGTTAGGTTTGGTATACCAAAAATCATATTTTTAGTATTTAATTTTATTTTTTAATAAAATTATTTTTTATTTTATGAGAATATTAATAAGCAATGTATGTATATTATTTCTTTAATATTATGCATGGATGTCCCGTATTCTGTATAGTATTTAATCTGGTGTGTAGGGTACGACTTGCACAGAGAAGATCAAATTTTAAGTTCTTGCAAAATATAAGTTTTATGTTCACAGTTTAGATGAAAATGGGCATACTATCGGTACGACTGTAGCACAGAGTTTTAGTAGGCTTGTCTTAGTTACAAGAAACAGATAATAGCGTCGTCTATT
This sequence comes from Heliamphora exappendiculata, assembly GCA_034768845.1. Lineage (NCBI taxonomy): Eukaryota > Viridiplantae > Streptophyta > Magnoliopsida > Ericales > Sarraceniaceae > Heliamphora > Heliamphora exappendiculata. The sequence goes on from JAOTRH010059390.1 coordinate 39,227, forward strand.
GTTCCAACTCTCTGTACTAGTACACTTTGTGTGTATTAAACGGGACACATTGGGATAATTAATTTTATAGTGATTATATATATTAATTTACACCCCAAGATTATTATGAACAGTGCTTATGCTCCTATTCCTGAAATAATTATTGGTTTGCGTATATTTAATATTTATTGTTTTGATTCATTAAAGGGTGCGATCTTATATAGGTCTATAATTCTAGTGAGTTGAATAGCGGTATTATTTATATGGTAAATATTAATTGTTGACAGAATTCACGTTCTGAATGATCGAGATTGACGATACCCCCTTAAGAAAGTTTATAAGTTTTGAACGGGCTAAACCCTATAGGTGGATTTGATTATCAAACGGTCAAATAAATTAAGCAGAAGGGCATAAGAAATTTCAAGATGCCGATTAAATTAAATTGTCAGTAATTATATTTAATTGGCGGGTATCGAGAATCTTAACGTGGGGAGAATGTTAAGCATTTAATAACATGAGCTCAATGTAAGGTGTTCTTGAGATTATGGGTTAGAGTGCAATTATAGTTCTTTAGTGGTGTAAATTGTAATTTAGTGTTTTATAAAAATTTCAAAAATTGCTACTAGTTTTTCATAATTGTAGATACCACTATGAGATTTGCTTAATTGCAGAAATCGCTAATACGTATCTGTGTGCCATTAGAAATCTGACTCATAATTACTCCACAGGTCCCTGCTGTAGCCCTATACATATTTGAGTAGGCTAAACTAGTTTCATAACTTGTCCGTAAGACTAAAGCTGATTAGGTTTTTCCAGTACGCGTTCTTGATAGTCTGTAGCCAACACTACGTTTGGGAATCGCATAAGGAAATACAATAGAAGGTCTGATGGGTGCTTCAAGTCGGAATAAAAAACATAGTTGAAGAATCGACCGATAAAATGTATTCTTCTAAATTAACTCTGGTTGCTTGAATTTTTATTTTGATCGTTTGATATCAAAAGTTTTATCTGAAGCCTGTTTCGGCGATTTTCCATCCAATTTTTTTTAATTGAAAATCATTTACGAAAATAATGATCTTGACAGTTTTTTCTCTAACATAGAGAATAGGGTGCACCTCCACTATCTTGTTGCTATGGTGGTGGTGGTCCAGATTGGCTCTTACGACTGGGGAGGCACCGCATTAGCCACTTCACCAGGACCTCCTAATTTGAGCGTTGGTGGATACTGGAGTATCTGAGAGGTATATCTGCTTTCTCTGATTTTTGTTCTTTCATTTTTCATTTCCATATCTATTTTAATTGTACTAACACTCCTCTCAATTTTCTACAGCTCTGGGTCTACGAGTTCCTGGGTTTGCCCCAGCCGATGAATTCTTGCGATGACCTTCTCATGATCCCTCGAGCACTTCGATGGGCTAGACGCCATCGGGGTACGAAGCCTGGCAGGAAGGACCTAGACGATGACTGTCTTTTTCTAGACAGCCTCACTCCCGACTAGGTAAGTCATTTACTGCTCTTGCTCAGTTGTTCTTTTCATTCCTTATTCATACACTACTCATTGATATGATTATTTGATTCTCAGGTCTGCTAGGACATATGGATTGGTATAGAGGAGCGAGTTGGATCTGATCTGATGCGAAGCCGCGAGATTACCCGGACCTACGTCTTTCTTGAGAGGCCATTCTGCAAAGAGTGGTACCTTAGCGGGCACATTGTTCGGCAGTCCCTAGTGTGTGACCATTTTCGTATCCTAAGGACACCTCTAGTAGGGATGCATCAGATCGACATCCTCTGCGCAGCTAAGATTATCCAAGCCATGGTAAGCCTTGATGCTGCCACATTGATCGAGGGCAAGGATCATGACTACATAGTCTTTGCTCGAGAGAGGCTCATGTCTGCCATGGGTGTTCGTGCTATCGTGTGAGGTCCCCCTCTCGTTTTCCCGGGCCCTATTCACCCTGAGCTTCCATGACATTGGACACCTTCGTAGACGGGAATCTTCACCAGATCTGGATCCCTGATCCAGCGGCCCACGAGATTCTCCTTCCCCTCGGTGCTGAGTAGGTATAACACATTTTCTTCTATTTTTCATATTGCCCCTTATATATGACTGCACTGATTCTCATGAATGATTCTGACATCTGACTGTACTGACTCTCATATCTGTACTAGTTTTGATATCTGACTGCACTGACTCTCATGTCTATACTGATTTTAATATCTAACGGCATTGATTTTCACGTCTGGACTGATTCTAATATCTGACTGCACTGATTTGGTTCTTCTCTTGACAGATGCCCTGGGAGTGGTGCGATCGGTGCCTTCGCCTGATCTCTGGGTTAAGGGTATTGGTTCGTCATTGGGATGTTGCTTATTGAGCCTAGGGTAAAGAGCCTTCTGCTCCTCGGGGTGGCCCTGTTGTGGTACTTAGCCCTTCATAGCTCACATTTACATTTTTACACTATTTTTTTTTCCTTTTCACTCATATTTACCTGCCTTAGCTGATGTGGCCCTTTTCCTTCTTTTAGCGTGGGCGTGGCGGAGGACCGAGGACTCGTGGCGGTCACACAGCACCTGCTGCCCCAGTCGTAGTGCTATCGCAGACTTTTGGTTCCACTTCTGTCGCTACTTCTTCCTCTAGAGTCGGGGCCTCCAACGTGGTGCAGATCAGCATGGGCACAGAGGAGGGGATGGGATCGACAGGGTTGTCTGACGAGTCATCTTAAGGAGACTACATTGTCTGGAGAAAGAGGACCTGACGGGAGTGACTAACCTGTGTTGCCCCAATTGTTGATGATCTTTTTTTCTTTTCTTCTTTACTGTACATCGCCTGAGCACCTATTCTTATTTAGGCCTGCATGCCTGCTTGATACATTGTGTTACTCTATCTTGTTGCACCACACAAATACATTGTTCTAGCTCACTACACAGATATAATAATTTTTTACGCTCGCTGTTCCATTGTTATACTGCTCTAACATACACTAATACATACTGGCATACTGCTCCTTGACACACTACATAGATACGATGGATGGGGAATGTGTGTCTTTCATTCTTTCTTTGGCCTGCGTGCCACGACATACACATACGCACATTACTTTGCTTTTGATGGGTTGGGCCTTCGTGCCCTGTGATTTGCATTTTTTATTATCATGGATGCCTTATTATTATTATGCTATGAAAATCACTTTTGAAAGCTTAGACTCCTATTATGCATGATGATGTGATTCATGGGTTGCGGTGTTGTCATATAAATTACTTTTCATGTTGAGTTGCTAACAGGTTCATAACTATAGTTTTGGGCACATTAGTGAAATGGGGACATGTCCAAAATTTTTGCATAAAAAAAGTTACGACCATGAGAAATAATCTCGCAACCATTTGGTTTGGATATGGCGGCCTAAACTGTTATGGAGAAAAGTTCACGGCCTGGACATTGGGATGCCATGGCCGTAAGTGTGAGACCCTGAACCGTTTTCTTTTTTGGCATTTTTTGACACACGTTTAGCGTTTTCGTCGTTGCATGATTATATGCGTTTTGATGCATATTTGAGGGAAGAGATGTATGCGGGGAAGGTTCTGGGGGCCGTAGGGTGTTACGGTGCGAATTTCAAAATTTCAAAAAAAAAAGATATTTTGGAGACCTATAAATATCTGGAGTTAGATATTTTCAAAAGATATTTTTTAAAACTTTTTCAGTAAGTTTTCTATTTTCTCTCTATCTTCTCTCTAACTTCTCGGGGTCCCGAGGCTTGGTTTTCAATGATCCAACGGCGAATCCTTGCTTTTGGCGTCGTGGTTTACGCAACCATCTTGACAAAATTTCATTCTGGCGGAGCTCAATCTTGCACGTGATTTGAGACGTCGAGTTTTTAACTCACTGAGGTAGGATCCTAGACTCTCATGTCTTATAAGGGTGCTATGTGTAATCGTGTGTGTTTTTAACGGTTAAATTGTTGTCGATCTGATCTTGTTTAAAAGTTGGGTTTTTGTGTTTTAAATTCGTTTTTGTTGGTTTCAGTGGATGGAATCAGGTATCGGGAGTTTTCTTTGAGATTTTAGTGCTAGGCTTGGGCGTGTGTATGTCTGAGAGTGTTGAATCGGTGTTTGGAGGTGTTAATTTGAGGTTTGAAGGATGGAACCCGTAGCTCAAAAAATGGTGTTAGCCCCAGTTCAGTTGATCAAACCTATGAGTTCAGTCGACTGGACCTCGAGGGTCAGTCGATTGGACGGTGCTTTGAGGCATTTTCGTGGTTTCTAGTGTGTTATTCAGTCGACTGGGGGTTGGGTCTAGTTAACTGAAGTGCTGGGGTGTGTTTTTGGTGGTTCGGTGGTTGGGTTTTGGTTTTCAATCGGTGTTGTGAGACCCTGTACCATTTCATTTTTGGTATATATGCATATTCGGTATTTTGACGCCTTTTTGGCATTTTTGCTTTAATATGCTTATATACGTCTTGATATCTATTTTGATTAAACTAAGCATGCGGGGTTGCTTTCCGGGGTTATAGGGAGTTTCTGTGCGAATTTTAAAAATTAAAAAAAAAAGATATTTTGGAGGCCTATAAATATCTGGAGTTAGATATTTTCAAAAGATATTTTCAAAACTTAGCTCCTAAGTTTCCTCCAAATTCTCTCTGCCTTCTTTTTAACTTCTCGGGGGCCCAGGGCTTGGTTTTCGACGGACCAACAGCTGATCCTTGCTTTTGGTTTCAACGATCCAACAATGGATCCTTACTATTGGCACCGTGGTCTACACATCCAACCAGACGGATTTTAATTTTGATGAAGCTCGAATTTGCAAGTAGATCGAGGTGTCAGGTTTTTAACCCAACGAGGTAGGATCTCAGATTCTACTACAGTATAAGGGTACTATATGTAATCATATGCTATTTCACCCTTTAAAAATGTATGAAATATGATTTTATGTTCTAGATCCAGTTTTGGGTTAAAATTATTTTTTAGCATTTTGGTTGGATGAAATTGGTTGTTGGGTGTTTCTTGCAAGGTGTTGTGATAGCCTTGGGTTCGGGTATGCCTTTAGGTATCAAAACAGGTGTTTTTGAAGCTTGGTTTGAGGCGAGTAGGCCAAAATTGTAGCAAAAATCATTTTCTGGGCAAGTTCAGTCGACTGGACCCATGAATTCAGTTGACTGGATCTTGACTTGGGAGGTTTAGTCGACTAGGATCGATCGGTCAGTCGACTGAAGTGCCTCGGGTTGAAAATTGTTGTTTTTCCAGTGTGTTTTTCAGTTGATTGGGGTGGGGTCCAGTCAACTGAAATGCTTGCTGTTTGCCTTGGCATTTTTGGTGGTTCCTTTAGGGAAAAAGGTTGGATTTCTTTGAGAAAAAGGAGAGGTTATTGATGAAAATTGTATTTTTAGAGGTTTGGAGATAATCCTTGGGGTTGAGGCTCACTTTCTAAAACATTTTGATAAAAATATGTTTTTACATGTTTTGGTTTAATCTCCATGGTTTCATGAATTGGATCTCTTGCTTATACATGCGTTGTATAACTGCTTATAGGAAAAATACTTTGAAATGTTTTGTTGATCCCCATGTTGATGGATGGATCTATATACATGTATAATGTATATTTGTGAAATGATTTTGTAGTTGATGCTACAGTTCAGTTTTTAGAAGATTATCTAGATGTACCAGAATGATGGGTATTTGGCACGAGTTGCCCTCGATGAAAGTCCAGAAACGTGCGCAGTGTAGGTACCTTTGTTATCCTTCGGGGTAGTTCCCGTAAAGAAGGACGGTTTTGGTGCTCTTTTCTCGCGGGTCGTCGCCCGTAAAGTTAGCTTTTACGTCGTGGTGCTCCGTATAGAACTTTTCATTACCTAGCAAGTCTTGAGTGATGCTGGAACTAGGCAATGGGTAGGAGTCTATAGTTGTTACCTCTATCCCCTTGTGATGGAGTCGGTACAAAGGATTTCTTTCTTCTTCTTTTTCCACGATGGTACATTCCGTGAGGGAACAATGTTTCGATTACTGTTTTTCCTTAACTGTGGTTGGTTATTTGCAATATTTGCAACGCATGGTTTGAAGGATGAAAACAGGGTTTTATGTTTATAAAACCGTTTTGGGAGACTTGCGTAGTCTAATGGGAAAACTTGGGGTTTGTGAAAAACCTATTTGGGTTGTGGTTGAGTTAAGCTCCCACTCATATGGTTGCATATTTTTCCTGCTTTACAGCTTATTATCTATTTCTATTGGGCTTTGGCTTGCGAGTGGGATTTTTTGTAAAACCATTTTCAAGTGATGTTATGGATGAGGAGTAGCTTTGGCGGTGCCCGCGGTGGCATAAGACTTTTATAGTTTTTCTTTTTGGTATACCTGTTCATGAAGACAGGTTTTGTACGCCGTAAGGCGATATACTGTATGCATGTTGGAACTGTGTGTCGTTTACACAAGAGAGATACACTTTGTTAGATATTCCATTGGTTTCAACATGCGGATTTCACTGTATGAAAACCTATAATTTCATTTAAAACAGATGTTTGGTGGATTTTCGTGTGACCCCAGGTTTAGGGGCGTGACAATTTGGTATCAAAGCTCTGGGTTTGAATACTTAAGAGCCATGGGAAAAGGGGTTTATCGCCTGGTGAGGTTGATTGTGTATGCCTGCTTGCATGTGATTAAACGTTGATTTATAACATGTTAATAGTTTTCTGAGCATGGGAGTTGTGTATATGTGGGTATGGAGGTTGAATCTTAGAATTGATGAGTCTTGCCTCAGGGCGTTTGGAATAACAAGTTTGGAAGCCAAGTTAGAAATTCGTTTGGCCGACGTGTTTTCTAGCAGGGAACCTGAATAGGCTATCCAAATTGATGAGTCTGTCTTGCTAGTTCTCCTCGGTGTGTGAGACGTGTTTACATGATCTTAAGTGGCTATGTGATAGCATGATTATGTGTTTATGTTACATAGTAGCATATTGTAGGAAAGTTTATCATGTTATATTACTTTCTATAGAATTATGTCCACGCGGGGAGTGCGGGGATAGGGTTGAGGCTGAGGCCGTGGCCGAGGGCGTGCTTATGCTTATGCTTAGGTTCCAGAAGAAGGAAACATTCCTTCCCCATAGGAACAAGTGGGTGGTACTGATGTTGGCGGCGCTGATGTCGTCCAGGAGATGTTGGCCACTATGCGAGCGATGGCTGAAGCTACCAGGGCTAGTGTGCGGGTTCCTGAGCCAAGGGCTTCTGTGGCCATGAGGGAGTTTCGGTAGTTGGATCCTCCGACCTTTTTTGGGGAGTCCGACCCTAAAGTTGCTACTGAGTGGTTAGAAGTGACCACGACGATCTTTGATACTCTAGATATCGAGGAGGATGCTCTGCGCGTAAAGTTGGCGGCGTTCCAACTACGGGAAGATGCTAGAGAGTGGTGGAAGTTTGCCAAGACCACGGTGGATGACACGCAGGCTACTTCCACGAGAGTCTTCTTGGAGACGTATTTCTCGAGATCTTCGAGGGATACTTACCGAGAGGAGTTCCTCTCTCTTGTTCAGGGGAACATTTCTGTGGTCCAGTATGAGGCCAAGTTTGCGAATCTGTCGCGGTTCGCACTTGAGATGGTATCTACAGAGGAGTTGCGTACTCGAAGGTTTGAGAGGGGACTTCGAACTGCTATCAAGGATAGAGTTGCAGCTCTGGATGTAGAGGTGTACATCAAACTGGTGGAAGCTGCTATCCAAGTAGAGAACTCACTGGCTGATAGCTGTAGGGTTAGAGAGAGTGGGAGCCAGCAGGGTAGTGGGGATACACAGTTCCAGAGGCGCGGGATAAGGTGCCAGAGGTCGTTTAGACTTGGTTCTCATTTTGTCGGATCGTCTCAGCCGTAGTCGTCTATACCTACACCTTCAGTGGCTTCGATAGCATGGCCAGAGCAGAGAGGATTGCTCTGTTATCGTTGTGGACAGCCGGGACATCATTCAGTTGAGTGCCAGCAGAAGGGCCAAGCTCAGAGTTCGGCGCCAATCCAGTCACAGGCGAGAGAACCACCTATCTGTTTTGGGTGTGGTTAGTCCGGGCACTTTCGTAGACACTGTCCCAGAGAATGGAATTCCCAAGGTGCGACAGGAGCACCAGCTGCTTCATCAGTACAGAGGCGACAAGCTCCGTAGCAGCCTAGGGCTCAGGCATCTAGGTTTGCGGAAAGAGGTGCTTCAGCGCAGTCGGTGAGGTAACCATCAACTCAGGGTTATGGTGGGCAGACCAGACTACCACAGGCCAGGGCTTATGTTCTTGCTGATCCCGGTGCTTCTAAAGCACCAATTAGACCTGTTGCTGCAGCTACTCCAGCCATGATCAGAGGTACTCTTCTAGTCTTTAGATCATGGGCCAGTGTTCTCATCGACACAGGAGCTTCACGTTCTTTTATCTCTTCTACTTTTGCATCTGCATTAGGGTTATGGATAGACCCGTTGGGTAGTGCATTGAGTGTAGAGACCCCTGTCAGTGGAAATGTGGTGTTGAGTAGAGTTTGCAGGTCTTGTGAGTTAGGAGTCATTGATCATTGTTTAGTGTTTGATTTCATTATTCTAGACATGACCACGTTTGATGTCATCCTAGGGATGGACTGGCTGACTATCTACCATGCCTTTATAGATTGTGAGCGATGGAGAGTGTCGATCTGTACGCTGAAGGGTGACTGCGTCTACTTCGTGGGTGATCGGGATGAGGGCCTGATGTCTATGCCAGGTGTCACTCGGGTTCGAGTAGATTTGGGTTCTCTCTTTTCTGTGCTCAGGTTGGATGAACCAGTTGGGGTTCGAGGAGTGTTACCCCCTGTGGTGTGTGACTATCCAGATGTCTTTCCTGACGATCTATTCGAATTGCCACCGAGCTGAGATGTGGAGTTCTCCATTGATCTTGTTTCGAGAGCTGCCCTATCTCTATGCCAACGTATTGCTTTGCTCATGTTGAATTGCGAGAACTCAAGGTACAGTTGCAAGAGTTGCTTGACAAGGGGTTTGTACGCCCGAGTACATCGCCGTGGGGAGCTCCAGCGCTCTTTGCAAAGAAGAAGGATGGTTCATTGCGGTTGTGTATAGACTATAGGAAGTTGAACCAGGTGACGGCAAAGAATAAGTATCCAATGCTGAGGATTGATGACTTGTTTGATCAGTTGAGGGGGTCCTGTTGCTTTCCGAAGATTAACTTGAGGTCAGGGTATCATCAGCTGAGAATCAGGGACGAGGACATAGCGAAAACGTCCTTTCGGACTCATTATGGTCACTACGAGTTTCTAGTTATGCCGTTCAGTTTGACGAACGCCCCTGCTACATTTGTGGGTCTGATGAATCGTATCTTCCACCCTTATTTATACAGTTTTGTAGTTGTGTTCGTGGATGAAATTTTAGTTTATTCATCCATGAGGGAGATGCATGAGGAGCATCTGCACGTTGTTCTATAACTTCTAAGAAAACATCGCTTGTATGCGAAGTTTGAGAAGTGTGAATTTTGGATGACAGAAGTGTGATTCCTTGGACACGTGGTGTCAAAGAATGGAGTATTAGTGGACTCATCGAAGACTGATGTAGTGACGGATTGGCAGCGACCGAAGAACATTTTTGAGATCCGTAGTTTTCTGGGCATGCAGCACCGATGACACATTTAACGCGAAAAGGAGTCACATTTGTATGGAGCGAGTTTTGTGAGTCAGCTTTCCAGGAGCTGAAGAGGAGACTGACCAGTGTACCAGTGCTGATTATTTCTGAGCGAGGTTTGGGTTACACAGTGTATTGTGACGCTTCACATGAGGGTTTAGGTTGCGTGCTGATGCAGAAAGGCAAGGTTGTAGCTTATGGATCCCGGCAATTGAAGACACACGAGAGGAACTACTCGACACATGATCTGGAGTTGACAATTGTGGTCTTTGCCTTGAAGACATGGCATCATTATCTCTATGGTGAGGATTTCGAGGTCTTCTCTAATCACAAGAACCAAAAGTACTTGTTTTTGCAGAAGGACTTGAATCTCCGCCAACAACGATGGATGGGGTTATTTGAAGACTACGACTTTGATTTGTAGTACCATTCGGGTAAGGCAAATGTCGTAGCTGATGCACTCAGTAGGAGGTCTTATGGCTCGTTAGCTTATGTGGCTATACTAGAATGGGTTATGCTTGCAGATGTTGGGGAGTTTGATCTGTGTCTTAGGGAGACATGGGGAGGTGCAACCTTATATGCAGTTGCTTCACAGCCCGCTTTAGTTGCACGTGTGTTAGAGGCTCAAAGGACCGATCAGGAGGCTCAGATGATATGGGACTGCATTGCCAGTGGGACAGATACAGCAGGATGGGTGGTGAGTTCAGATCATAGTCTGAGGTTGTCAAGGTGATTTTTTGTGCCAGAATCGTGTCGTGCTGAGGTGCTACATGAGTTTCATCACTCACGTCTTGCAGTGCATTCGGGGGGCACGAAGTTGTATCACAATCTACACCGTCAGTTCTGGTGGATGGGAATGACGAGGGATGTGATCCGATTCGTCTCTCGATACTTTACTTGTCAGCAATTAAAAGTGAAACACTAGAGACCTGTAGGATTGTTGCAGCCGTAGCCTGTATCTGAGTGGAAGTGGAAGAATGTCACTATGAATTTTGTATCAGGACTTCCACGCTTGCCGAAGGGACATGATGCTGTTTGGGTTGTAGTGGATAGGCTGACGAAGTCAACACATTTTCTTTCCATTCGAGTGAGAGATTCGGTGGACAGATTGGGTAGGTTGTATGTTCAGGAGATAGTCCAACTACACGGAGTACCTGTGACTATTATTTTTTATCGAGATCCGCACTTTATATCGTTCTTTTGGCAGAGTCTTCAGGTGGATTTGGGGACGAGCTTGAATTTTACTACAGCTTTTCATCCTCAGACCGACGGTCAATCTGAGAGGACCATTCAGATCTTGGAGGACATGTTGAGAGCCTGTGTGCTTGATTTTTGGGGTTCTTGGGAGGATCATCTATCATTGGAAGAGTTTGCATACAATAATAGTTACCAGTCCAGTATTGGAATGGCACCGTATGAGGCTTTGTATGGTAGGCCGTGCAGATCGCCTGTGTGTTGGACAGAGGTGGGAGAGACTGCTGTTTTGGGACCGAATCTAGTGCGAAAAATGATGGAGAAGATTGTAGTGATCCATCAGTGCCTAGTAATAGCACAGAGTTGCCAGAAAAGTTAAGATGATCTGAGGAGGAGACCGTTAGAGTTTACCGTGGGGGATCATGTGTTTCTGAAGGTTTTGCCACGCATAGGGTTGATGAGATTTGGTCGTAGCGGGAAGCTATCACCACGTTTATTGGACCATTTGAGATCCTAGAAAGGATTGGGGCGGTAGCATACCGTCTGGCTTTGCCACCTCAGTTAGCATATCTGTACATAACGTGTTTCACGTTTTCATGCTTCGGAGGTATGAGCCCGATCCTTCACATGTTCCAGATTAGATTGAGTTGCGGGTTGATGAGGATGTGACGTTTGAGGAGTGTCCCGAAAAGATTCTGGATACGAAGGAACAAGTGTTACGGAGGAGAACGATTTCTTATGTCAAAGTTCAGTGGCTTCATCACAGGGTTGAGCAAGCAACTTGGGAGCTTGAGTCTAGGGTTCATGCTAGATACCTGGAGTTGTTTGCCTCGTGACCTTGTTGTGAATTTTGGGGGTAAAATTCCTTAAGGGGGGGGGGGAGTTGTGAGACCCTGTACCATTTCATTTTTGATATATATGCATATTCGGTATTTTGACGCCTTTTTGGCATTTTTGCTTTAATATTCTTATGTACGTTTTGATGCCTATTTTGATTAAAGTAAGCATGCGGGGTTGCTTCCCGGGGTTGTAGGGAGTTTCTGTGTGAATTTTTAAAATTAAAAAAAAAAGATATTTTGGAGGCCTATAAATATCTGGAGTTAAATATTTTTAAAAGATATTTTCAAAACTTAACTCCTAAGTTTCCTCTAAATTCTCTCTGCCTTCTCTCTAACTTCTCGATGGCCCAGGGCTTGGTTTTCAATGATCCAACATCGGATCCTTACTATTGGCATCGTGGTCTACACATCCAATCGGACGAATTTTGATTTCGACGAAGCTCGAATTTGCACGTAGATTGAGGCATCAGGTTTTTAACCTAATGAGATAGGATCTCAGATTCTACTACTATATAAGGGAACTATATGTAATCTTATGCTGTTTCACCGTTTAAAAACACATAAAATGTGATTTTAGGTTCTAAATCCAATTTTGGGTTAAAATTATTTTTTGGCGTTTCGATTGGATGAAATTGGTTGTTGGGTGTTTCTTGCGAGGTGTTGTGATAGC